>JAAMPI010000019.1:0-97454 GCA_013054445.1 Cudoniella acicularis | reverse complement strand
CTGTCAAGCATGTTATTCTAACACGAGAAATGAAACCCAGGCAACAGGCACAACCGACCAAGCGGACATAAACTCCGACATCAATCTGATGATCGACCCCGAAGCCGCTAAAATCGCCCTCACTGCCCCCTTCCCCAGCATCACCATTGCCGGCAACGTCGCCAACCAAGTCATCTCCTCCCAGGAATTCTTGGATGATATTTACGAGGTCAAGAATCCGTATTCGAAGCTTATGTATGAGTATTATGGCACTATTTTTCCGTTTTGGGATGAGACGGCCATGGCGCTTCTCGTGGATCCAAGTTTGAGTACTAATAGTACTACTGGTGAGTTCTCCTGATCTGTAAATGGGGGGATTGACTGACAGTTGGGTAGTTTACCTCGATGTCGACGTGGCGTACTCTTCCCCAAGTTACGGGAATGTCCATGTCTACCAGAAAGCGCTCATGCCTCCTAATATCCGGAATGTCACTTATGTCAACACGATTGATGGAGATAAATTGAAGGCGATGATTAAGAAGGCGGTACAGTACCCGCCTTCGGTCTGCGCTTATGTTTAAAATGGGGGAGCAATGATTAGGATGGCAACTAATATGTAAATACGCCGTGATTAACTTTTATCATGATTAAAGATGCCTGTTAATGTCTTAATGAAAAGACTTTTTATTGTATCCCAGATTTTAGAAATCTTGCAACTGAATCTTGTAAGTACCGTACCTTAACTTGGTTAGGTACGGCGTTTTGAGGTCAATACTGTATCTGTCATTTTTAGATTCAGCAACACTTCAAAGTTTCACCAACTTTAAAGTTCCTTTCTTCCTCTTTAGACCAACTCCGATCTTGCATTTGGGTTCGGTATTTAAATCGGACTCCGTGGGCCGTGAGTGAAGTTGGATCTGCTCGACCTGTTTCCATCAAACAATGCTTTCGAGATGCTTGCTGGCTTTAGCCTCATATTCTTGGCGATACCATGTGTTGATGTGGCCTTCGCTTGGGGACATGACTCGGAAATCTGAGGTCATTCGAATGGCCTTGGCATGCCTGGAATACCTCAAGAATGCCATATCTAAGGATTCGCTTCACCCGGCGCGTCCTAAAGTCCCATCCCAATTCACGTATCCACTACCAGAGTCATGGAAAAGACTAACTTGATTTGTAGAACATCTCAGCTCTTGAATAAACTTTCATCCGCATATCCTACCAGTTGAAAAAACGACTCAAGGGGTAAGGTTATCTTCTTGCTTTCTCCACGGCTACATGTAATCTTACAATACATTATACAACTGCCCAACTATCCATTCACCCACCCAAACCACACAGCCTTCAACCCAAATCAATCGCAGCAGTTACAACACCCGCCATCTTCGTCGCCGCTATCACAGCAGTTACAGCAATTACATCCATCATCGTCACCATCATCGCAGTCGACACAGTCGATGCAGTCATCACAACAATCGCACCCGCAGCATTCGAAAAGTGCGCAACAACATAACAAGGCGACACTGCGGCATCACCCGTCAGCTTGTCATCTTCACACGCAATTTGGCAGATACTCACAGACTACCTATACACCACCGACTCTTCCTTTTCTTTCTTTCTGGTTCGTAAAATTGTTCCTGGATATACATCTGTGGCCGTCAGAAGAAAATATGAAACGTCATGGAGACGGTAGCATACCTGTTGTTGTGGTGCTGAATATCCGGTTTTATAGACGACGTTCTGAGTGGAATACGTTTCATTCTCGGTAATGAATTGCTGTTGCTGCTGAGGTTGTTGGTAGTGCTGCGCTTGTTGATGTTGCTGGGGATGTGGTGCTGCGTGGTGTTGTGGTGCCACATGATGCTGAGGTGCCGGATGATGTTGCACTGGATGAGGCATTGGATGAGCAGCTGGATATTGTTGCTGCAGGTGATGCTGAGGAGGAGCGTGATGTTGAACAGGGCGTGCCTGCTGGTGCTGGGCAGCAGGATGATGGGCTTGATTAGGAGGCATCGGCTTAACTCAGAACAGGTGAAGATATAGAACCGAAACCAAGTTTTGAACGAATTTTCAGCGAAAGACAAGACGGCGGAAAAATCAGATAGAATACTCGATTTTATCAAATCGTGGCGATACTGGAGCCTTAAGTATCTGCATACGAAATCGCTACGCCTTACAGCCCTAAACTTTGATACCGAAACCCTAGCTAAAGCAATATCCCTACGAAGGATTGTTCCAGAATTCCTGAACCCTTGCAAACGAGACCCTAGTCGCTGTGGTGTTGGGATATTGTGGCCCAGCAACGAACTACAGGCAGCAGAGCCTGGGGGAAATCGAGTTCTAGTGGATGTTATAGGCTAGATGCCATATATAATTAGCGTTTAAAGCCTGTAACTTCAGTGGTCGCTGTTACTGCGGCAGCTATGTGGTTGACAAGGGTTGGTAACCGATCCTCGGTCAGCCAAATTGGTGTTACTAAAGTGGGAATGATCCCTTACTCAGGCTCTCTGATACGCTTATATACCTAGAGGCTTCCTAGGAGTACTTGCATAGCATTTTGAGTAGCCTCTGGCAAGAAAGATCAGACAATTATTGAGCCAAACTCAATACGCCTCCGGACACTACGGGTGCAACCCCGGGTGTCCCCTATTTCAGAAGGTGTCCGCTATTATTAGAGAGGAAGAGAACTCCGCCTCCCTGTACACACTGTCGCACTCTCGCTATCGCAAAATTTTAAAGCTATTCCTAACTATATTTCGCGATTTAAAGCCTCTCTTAGGCCTTGCTCGTTACCAATTTTCTAAGCTACTAGCCTCCACTAAGTTCGAACTACTACTCGAACGCCTGACCTGTTTTTTATAGGTATAAGAGTTGGGGTGTTAGAGTATAATAATACTAGCGAGGGTACGGGATACGGGGGTCTAAGCACGATCGTCGTGAAAGCTCAGAATAGCTTTATTTTTAGTGTTAATAAGGCCCGTTCTTTGACTTAGGAGAGAGCCGATAATTAGTTAGTACTCTCGGCATCGTCGGCAAAGCTACGAACCGCACTATTACAGTTTATGGCCTCTGACAATTAGAGACACCCGTGGTCGCACCCGGGGTATCCGGAAGCGTATTGAGTCAAGCTTTACCAGTAAATCCAAGCTCTAGCAACTATCGTTGCCTCCTAGACTTTTCTGCCCAAGAATCCCACGTCAACATGCGCACACGTATGGTGGCTTGCTCAGTCACAGAAAATCACCACATTCGGAAAACAGTGTTGAGGGTTTCATCGATACAGCCCCCACATTTCGTATTAGCCTCCTTTTGCCCCCGGCTACCGAGAACATAGCTAATACTAAGCAGAGAGGAGATTACTCATCAATGTATCTTCTCAGCCGCAACTTTTAACCATGTTCTTATTCCCACTTTCTGGGCTAATGCATTCCTCCATTTCTATTTATACATTAATTCTCGAGTTTTTTTTTTAACATTTCTATAGCAAGGAGTCTACCATTTTTCTCTGGCTCGTCTGAATTCTATTTTGACCCTTTTTATTTCTAAATTTTGAGTAATTGCTAACGGGGCGAAGAACTCAGTCAAATATCAAAAGCGGCGGAATATCAAAAGAGTAAGGCCAAGGGTCCTTTCAAATTAGACTGCTCCCGATAATCAGGGGATGAGTTGTCAGCCAACTTAGACAAAGTTATTAGTTTGGAGATGCAAATTTTAAACTAATGTTAGAAACTTTTAAATCGCATCCTCGCATAGTATATACTGCTAAACTGTTGTATTATTAGGTAATAAGCACTATTCTAAACTTAATGTTTAAACCTTAGTAGAATCTTCTAGGTTGTTCTTTGATTTATAAGCGTTGATTTCTAAGCTATAGAAGCTTCTAGCAACTACACTTGTAGTATATATAGTCCGCTCACCCCTTTATAGATAGATAAGTCTTTAAGTCAAAATCATATTATTATTCCACATACTTGAATCTCTCTCGACCTAACAGTCGACTCTTCTTCCGCCTATACAAATTTACCTCCAACATAAATAATGAAACAGGAACCTTTAAAGGAATTAAAGTTGTGGTTATTTGATGCTTTTAAAGTGATTCCTATCGACCCTAGCCGAGTCTCTCGGTTATCTTACCGGTGGGTAGCAAACTTTATAGAAAACCTGACCACCTTCATATTGCTTAGTGACATGCTTTCCTCCAAAATTCTAGCCCCACCATTGATTATTAAGGAGATACAGTTGTGAACTATCAACTTATTGGGTTTCGTAGTGTTACGCTAATCATCTATTGGTTTTTTAGAGCCGGGGCCGGAATCAGCGGCTCGGAATATCCACGAATCAAAAGTTCCAAAACGTATATTTTGTGAATTGGTTTTCTTACCTGCATCAAGCCATTGCGGACCCGCTACCTGTATTGGACTGCTCGGAAGACCAGCGCAAATGTGACTCTGTTCTGAAACGTTCTCATTGGATCTAGAATACGAGAAGAACAAGGCTGATTCTACAACAAATCCCGCAGATGATATAAAATCTAGTTGCCAAAGTTTGAATCCACCATTTGTAAATGCAGTTGAACGAATCTCAACTACGTTCTGTTCATCTTTCAATATGTCACGCTTTCCACCTATCCCACGTGCAAATCAAACACCAGAGCAGCAAGAATGTCACGATTTCATAGATGAAAGCACCAAGCTCTATGGAGATACTTTCACCCAGAAGAACAGTGATGGTGCATTCCTTGGTCCGTTCACCCCTGTACTGTCAGTATTCCACTTGCTTCTCAATTAATTCTTCCGTGCCACTAATACCTTCAAGTTATACACCAAGTTTAGTGAAAAATTGGATCGACCTGAATCTCAACATCAGCAAGCTCCTTTCACCCCGAGAGCGCGAGCTTGCCATTTTGGCAGTGATGTCCTATGCACCGGCAGCTTATGGGCTGTACGCACACGTTCGACTCTCAAGAAAATTGGGGCTTACCGAAAGTCAAATACAGGATGCGAAAGAGGGGAGGACCCCGAAAGGCTTAAGCGAGAAGGATGAAATGACGTATGAGCTTGCAAGGGAATTAGCGCGGTTGAGGGCGCCTTTGAGTAACGAGAGCTTCGCGAAGGCAGAAAAGGTGCTTGGGAAAGAAGGCGTGGCTGCCGTGATTCACACAGCGGGCATTTTCTTATACTCCACGATTATATTCAATGGCGCTGATGTTCCTCTGCCCGAGGGGGAAAGTATTTGAATTCAAGTATAGAAATCAGTTCTGAAAATAAGGAAATATTGTAGGAATGGCAGCTTAGCAGAGACTTGAATAAGATAGCAACGCCCAGCGATTTCGTAAATCGACAACTTATTTTAAACTTCGCATCTTTCTTGCCAATGACTTGAATTATGCTGGATACAATCTCATATTGATTTAAGACACCCTGCTATGAGTCTGAAATATCCTACTGAGCCTCCAATATCAGCTGGCTACATCATTTGTAATAAAGCCTTATGTCTAGCTACTACATTTCGGACTTTTTGAATTTCAAGGCTTTTCCCCAATTCCAAAGCTCTCTAGGGTTTTCAATTGCATCCTTCCAAATCTCATCGTCATTCATCCCTGGTCCATTCCGCATCCTAGATACTTCCCACGCCTTTTGCGCATTGAAAATCGTACCCTGTTCATCACCAATACTACTGTATGTGAGAGCTGCTAGACTGTATGCCATTGCCATGAAACCTTCTAACCCTTCATGCTCATGAAGCTTAATTAATTTTTCCGCCATCTCTGGTGTTCCATCATATTTATAGTCGATGTTCGACAAGGTCATCACCAATTGAGTAATCTGTCTAAGAATAGAATCGGATTCAGAAGCCGAAGAACAACGTGAACATGAGCAGGTAAAATGGAAGGCTACTTTCAGGTGCTTTTGCCGATCGGAAGTAGGTTGAAGCGGGTCGGTATCTGCTTTCGTCAGAGCTAGACCTAAGAGCTTTTTCTCTTAAAAGTCCTAATAAACCTACACGAGATAGTGATTTCTTCTCCCTTAAGGATTGGACGTGTTGCATGCACATAATGTGTTAGACGCTCGTGGTCTATGTAATACTGTGCACTAATAAGTACCGCAATCGTTAGTAGTGTTCAAGTCTAAGGGGAATCAGAGAAAGAGAAACAATCCACTCACTTTGGGCCGCAGTCATGGTTCATCCTTGACTGCTCCGGAAAAACAGCGAGATGCATTACCCCTCCTACTTGAACTTCAAAAGTATTCGCTTTCAACACATCTTGTATCTTCACAGCCTCGTCGCCAAAGATAGTGGCGAGATTGAGATAAGCATCTTGCGATGACCGAGGAAGTTGCTCAATTGCTCGCCGCAAAAGAAGTTCCATTATTGAAGAACGAAGAAATGATGAAGGGTAAACAAGAAGAACCGGAGTTGTAGATGTTATAAGATCGCCCCTTTTGAGATCCCGAGAAGCAATCATGCCGATACCTTTTCCCTCGATTTGTCGTGTGCTCCATGGTTTGCCCGCGATATCGGCTTTCTTGATTGCGAGCTCGTCTTGAAATGGTGGTAAAGAAGCAAATTTTTTCGCTATTGCCGGGGTGGTAAGAATGGAAATTCCTCGACCCATGCCAAAGCTAGCATTTGTGTAGACACAGACTTCGCTATCGAGCTTCTCGAGAACCGGTGTGCAGAGGGGATCGAAGGACCAAGGGTGAAAATACGCTGGGCCTCGGTTTTTGACGAATAATTCCACGCCCGCTCGTCCAATAGTGGATAAAAGGTCACCTGACCCCAACTCCCCGCAGGCTAGATTCGTGGAAAGGAGGTAGGCTTCATTGGCGCAATGTTGCGGTGAGAGGAGAGAGCTGGCGATTGCAGCGGAGGCACAGATAATTATTATAGTTGACAACTTAACCAAAATGCAAGTCACTTGTAACAACATCACGAGAACTACTGTGTCAAAGTGCTTGCTCAGATGAAAATTGATTGCTTTTCAATTGCATGAAAAGGGGTGAGAGATGAGATTTTAGCGCTTACTACCATTTTCAGGTGCTCATCTTACTGTACTGTGCCACGGTGTGGCTTACGGTGTGTTTCCATCACCCTGTCATTACCCGAATCGCCTCCTATTCTAAGCGACCAGTGGATGTTAAGACTCAATCCATTTTATGAATCAATAGCAAGATCAATCCTGCATCTTAACTGTAAACCAACAGACCTAAATTTTTGCATCGGTCTTGTTGGCCTCTAGGCTTTTTGAGGACTATTCTTAATTAATTCGGCGATTATAGGGTTAAGTTTCAAACTACCCCGTTTCGCTGATTTTAAATATCTAATAACTTCTTCGACCTCTGCTTTGACAATAACACTCTCCGATGCGTGGAATAAATCTTTCAAGAAATTTCTTGTACATACACATCATACAAGGCACTCCACAATGTTCAAAAGCTTGCAGACTCAAAGGAGATTACAAAACTGGTGACATGGAACTTTTTGTGACTATGAAATTTCTAGCCTCCAGTGTATAGCTAATAACAACTGCTACTCCTGGTAGATCTGCCACTTTTACCATGATATACGTTACCACGAGTTGCAGAGAAGGCGTACCGTTGTTTTTAAAATTTCTGTTCCTATCTTCTAATCAGCTAGTATATTTTTTTTGTGCAAGGAATGGAATATCTTACTTTGCATCCCACTTTTTTCTACGGTTTGCTTCTGATGCTATGTACATTTCCAGAGGACGTCAATATTTCTCATCAACGGCAACTCATCGGGGTTTACTTTACACTTATATCTTGACTTTCGGGGAGGATGCAAGATCGCGGGGCAGCTTGCGTATATCATTCGCGTCGCCAAGAGGCGGAAGTGGACAACTGCTGGGGCACAAGAAAGCAACGGCGAAGGATATCTTGGCTCAGCGAATCACGACCTGCATATTGACAATATTTTTTAAGTTGGTGAAAGCAGGGGTTCGGACTAAAGTCGAAAAAGATAGGGAACTTTCATTCCCGAGACGTTAACATCAAAAGCCTCCACCTATATGGGGATTCCAGGATTCCGGTGGAAGTGTTCAAGATTTTGACAACGCGATTCGTTTTCTGGCCCACGGGCGATCTTTCGCAGATAGAAACAATTAAAACGAGACTTTTATGCCAAAGCGCAGAGAATCAAAGAGGAAGGCGTGTTTAAAATCAAGATTTACCTCTTTCTCTTCCTTCAACCAGAAACTCCCGGCAGTGGCTTGAAACACTCACTCGAAATCTTTCAGTCACTCACTCACTATGCAATTTTCTACCCCTCTTCTCCTCGGCACCTTGTTGCCCGGCATCACTGCCAACCCAGGCCACCATGAACCTCTCAGTTTCCACGAGCTAACTCGCCGCTCAAAATTTCCCAAACGCGGCGAGCCCCAAGCAGCTGTTATGAATGCAAAGTGTTGGGCCTTCGAAACTCTGCTTCAGGAACTCAATATCACTGCTCCTTCAACTGCTGACCTACACACTGGCAACACCACTTTCCTCAGAGGAATGTGGCCAACTAATGCGAATGGCATGTTGGAAATGAAGACCGTTTCCCGGGATTTTATGTTGAGCGAACGGTCCACATCCAAGTCTAGATCCACACGAATTGGGTTGTCGGCAGCAATGGAACGGTAGTTAACGGTAACACTATTTCAACTGGGCAGATATTTTTCGATGAGACTTTGTCTGAGCAGATCATGGCTTTGGAGCCGTACGTTAGCCACGCACAAATCAACCGTACGATTAATGCCGTTGGTGAGTCTCTATTTCCCGAGAAAGTGTCTAAAACATGAATTCTAACTAGCTACAGATTCTATCTATGCTGCCGAAGCTATGGATGAGTTTAATCCAATTATGTCGGTTATTCCTCTTGATGGAGAGGATGTGGCCAAGGGTATGGTGGCGTATATCACACTTGGTGCCGCGGCTTAAGTGGGTGAAGAATTTCTGAGAGTCATATTAAGCTGGAGAATTCCTGAGGCAATTTAAAAGAGTAGAAAGTCAATTTTGGCCACATACTATCCTTCATTTGTGCATATTTTGACTCTATACCATCATCAAGAAAGATATCCACGTGTTAGACAGAGCCCCACTTATAACTGTGCCTCAATATCAGTGCTGTATTGTACCGTGCGCATGGTTTATATCTTCACTGGGTCTAGCTTCAAAAGCACCACTTTCCTGTATATAAGGGGCCTCCCCCTCTAAAGATCTAGTTCTCTTCTTCTGCTTCTTCAATCAACTCTCGGTCTTACACCACGTCTCTCTCAAGCAGCAAACTATAACTCCAAAATTATTTTCACACAACTACTGGATACAAAGAAAAGCGAGTATTTCACAAGTTAATTGTACAGTAGTTCATTGGCTAGGGTGGAGTATTCTGTGTTCCTTTCTCCTTTGTGGGAACAATTTCACTGTAGTGTTTCGGATGAAAGGGGACGGAAAAGAACATGCGCAAACCTGCACGAAAAAGTCGAGAGCAAAGGAAAGCCCAAGGTGCAGTCGATTCTGGAACTTGACAATAACAAATTCGAGCCCGAGTGTTCTTTGAGTAAGCGGCAGAGAAAAACACCTAAGAAGATAACCCCGACATCCTCCTGTAACATCTGAAGTCAACTCCCGGAACAGAATCGAGGATAAAAACCTAACAATCCAAAAAGTAACACGATTTCAGCACTGTAGACATGGCAAGACGAAGACCACACATATGGACACGCCGTCACACACTTCGTCTTCCTCCTTCGGAGTGGTGGGATCCAATTTCGTCCCCCAGTTCACTTTCTTCAGTCTCGTCACGAGCACCATCCTCCTCCCACTCAAATACCTCCGGACCTGGAAATGCAGCATCACATTCATCAGCAACGCCTGCCACCACTAATGCGCCTTTCCTGCCCAATCCTCCGACGATACCGCCTCAACCCCAACTAGTCCATGACGACCTGGGTTGGTATTACGGAAACTATATTCTGAATTTCCCACTACCATCGTAGTGGCACGCTCACTAGAATAGCCCCAGCTATCTTGCGTGGGTATTTCAAACACATTGGGGTCACTGCTAGATACATCCGCAACTTTCTACTTGGATGTGGTGAAGTGAATTTGGATTTTTCTGGTCACTACAACTTGAGATGATGGCATAGAGGAAATACAGCATAAATATGAGATGTCAGCAGTAATTTCCTTGTAGTGACACCAAAGAGTTTAGTTAGTGGATAATCATAAATATTTTGAGAATCTAAAACCCTCATCACAATACATATTACGATTCCTTTCCAGCAACTTGCATGGAAATTTCAACGCCTTAAGTACTTCAACTACTTCAATACTTAGTTTATTTCTGGCTTGTATGCTTTTGAATAATCGCTTTAAGCCTCGGTTAACAAGAAATCCAAGTCAACTTTAATACTTCAAAAGTTTCACGCTTTACAGTAATTTTATTTTACGGCTGAGATAATATTTTAAAGAATTAGGTACCGTTTAGTGTGTTTCTATTTACGAGATCATATTTTCACAGCTTCCTGTTGTGTTAATTTGAAGTGTTTTAAATTATTATCACGTGCTACTTCCCTCGGAAAGAATATTGCCAGATTTAAAGTAGAAAAATGTTTTCAGCCAAAGTAAGAATCTTCGTTCATTGAGTTGATAGGAGCTCCCATAGAGGAAGCATTCATTCAGAAATCCAGAAAATAAAGCGATTCAAGTACTGCTGGAGCTCAAAGAATAGCTGCTCACTTTCTAGCTATCAAGAAACCAACGAGCATTCTACTCGCCAGGACATGATACTAGAATGACAGCGAGAGAGTCTTTTCGCATCAAGGATGTAATTTCTTTTCAGTTCCCACCAGTCCAAACAGGTGGCCCCGGAAACGGATAAACCTGCAATCTGTAAGCTTGTTTCTGAATCTCTTGTCTGATGTCGGAAAGGGGGTACCAACACTAGTATTATACACATCCCTCACCGGAGTCTGCGAGATACTCCAATCCGCCATCGCAATCCCCGGATCTGCAATTCAAAAGCCCACAGTCAGTTTTCGTTCAAACACATGCCACTCCATCCCAAAACAAAACAAAGAAAATTAGAGAACACCAACCATCAGCTCTATAAGCCCCCGGAAACGCGACCAAACTCCCACTCTCCGGCTCCGCCTTCCCGCTCCCCTTAACCATCAACTGCGCACAATTCGGATAAAACTGTGCCGGCTGGCTAGCAAGCATAATAATCTCATGCCGAATCAAATACGCTCCCTCCCTCAAATCCCTCGGGATAGTAACCGTCAACCCAGGACTACGATTCGGATCAGTTGGCGAACTAGACATGTGGCCAACTAAGTCCCATTGTTGCCAATTCCCATCTGAGAGTGTTGAAGCGCCAGGTTTTAAGCCGGTTTGGGCAATCTTGAACCAGATGGCATCTGACCCTGCGGGGGAGAAACCAGTGCAAGAGGATGGGGAACCGGGACAGCGAGCCATATAAACTAGTAAGGGGCCAGCGCCATGTTCCCAGTACTGGGGCCACACGGGCGGGGAGTAGAAGTTATCCCAGCGCGCAGTAATGTTGGATCCAGCGGCGATGGTGGCGTGCAGGGACGAGGTACCAGGGGTGCCGCGCCAGTTGCAGGTTATGTTTGCGCCGGAGACGTTGTATACCGGGTTGAAGTTCCATTGGCGTTGGATGCTAGGCCAAGTTGGGTCGGGGACCGCGTTGGTCCAGGTGGTGTTTTCAAGCTCTGTTGGGTTGCTGGGATGGGAATAAGGGTGTTAGTTTTGGTGGCTTGGTGAGGTGGGGGATGGAGGTTTGTATACCCTGGATATTCTTCGCCGTCGATCTTGTACGTGAATATTCCGCCATGGCTAAATGCGAAGGGAGCAAAAGAGACAACAGTAACTATATTAGAAACTTTCATAGTGAAACGTGAGACACAGAAGACTTCTTAAAATCTCTTAACTGTTTTAAACTATGAACTCAGCAGAGTTATATTTAGTGGCTGTATATATAGCTTTCTAACTACGTACATTACATACCCCGCGGAGAGCCCTCTCCGCCCTAACAAGGTTAGCCATGTCACATCCTCAATATTTGTGTTTCGAGATCGTGTCTTGTCATGATTCTGGGATAATTAATATGGGTAATTGCTATGTAATTGACCGACGCACCCTACAAAATATATCCGTTTTTATCCTTTGTCACAACAAGCAATAATCAAGCGAGGGGCTCAGGAAAATATGGTATGTACGTGAAAGAGGGGTCGCATTACCTTCCGAGTTACTAATACACATATAGAAAGAGTCTTATACGACGGGAATGTTTGCACTTCCTAACCCGATACCTCATTTGAACAACGCCGCCTTTGCTCAGGCTCGGCTTAGGGCCGGCTTAGTTTCGGCTCAGGTTTGCTCAGGCCTGCTCATCCTGTTCACATACTTACTAGAAACGTTTACTAGAAACCATTAAATTTTAACGAGGGCCCGAAAAGGCCCTCTTCCCTAGCTAGGGATCCAAATATTTAACCTGCCTAGACTGCGTGATGGGTACCCGTACACGGACCAGTTGGTCCGTGCCTAGCCGTGCGTCGGGTAAAGCCCTAAGGTTTTTTTTAATAAATATCATATTTTCGTAATAGACTCAAAATTTCCAGTTCTGTCAAAAAATCTGTATTAAATTTGGCCTAGAAACAAAATAGAAGCACGGCCAAACGGGTACCCGTGGGCTACCCATCACGCAGTCTAGGCAACCACCATACCTGCAAAATCGTCGCTGTAAAAGCGGAGGTGCCGGAATGGAGGATATATTCGGAGAAGGATTTCAGGGCAAGGGTTGAACTAGAAGTGAACTTGGTCAAGCAAGTAGAGCATCATGTGAGCTCCCTATCCTGGCTGTCTGCTTGCCTCACGCTGATTGCATTAGGACAATATCGTGCCATACACATACACACAGGGATTCAAGATTGGCGAGAAGATCGAAATCTTCATGCCTATTTATAACGGCAACCTCTATCAATTGCTAGAACGACTCAGAGATGAAGAGCTAGAGGCGGTGCGGCCGATGACCAACAGGATGCTCTACCAGATCTTGCACGCGCTGGATTTCGTCCACACGTACAATCCGCAAGTTATCCATCGAGACATAAAGCCTGCGAACATCCTTTACCAAGGCGACAAGTTCCTCCTGACAGACTTCGGCATCGCAAAGGTTGTCGACACATCAAGGACTATAGCTGGATCGAAGTGGTACGTGGCACCTGAGGTTCGGCAGAACGGTGAGCAGACGCCAAAGGTCGACATATACGGGCTCGGGATAACCTTCGTGTAGTGTTTAGAGGAACTCCCACCCGAAGCAGAGAGGGAGGTTACATGGCAGCATTGGGAACAGTGGCACCGGCACCTCCAGACACTTCTGAGCCAGCATGAACCTCGCATGGCAGCCATGCTCGTCGACGTCGCTGATCAGCGTCCGACGGCTCATCGGCTTCTTCGGGACTTCTTTCCTCATACCTCATTACAAAATGCGCAAACCAATGCTACCTCGTCGAGCTTTGGAGTGTCGTCACCTCTTATGAATCAGGTCAATGGAACGACAATAATATACTCCGCAGCACCTACTCCCATGGAATGGACACGAACGGGAGCCACAGGATTTTTTCAGGGGAAACCCTGGCCAACGCAACGAGATGAGAGTACGCAACCATCACAGCCAAACCCAGTGGCAGCTCAATCACCAAAGGCGCCTCCCAATCGACAGCCAGGAATCAGGCGTAAAGGGTCTGTCGAGTTCAAGGCTGACGGTCCTGGAGGGTCTGGGAGTTTGTGGGTAGCGACAAATCAATGTCTTGGGGCCTCCGTATCCTGCGTCAATATTGCCGAACGCCTCAACCGCTAACTAAGGCAGTGTAAAAGCGACAAGGTCTAGCTGATTGACAGCGCCGCATTCAGCATCGCTATGAGCGGCACGGAGGCACGAATCTATATCTCGTGGAAGCATAATAAACTCGATTACTATATGCAGAAAGGAAGAAAAGGAGAAGGAGAATGAAAACCTACCCTAACAGATATGGTCCACTACACCCAAAGAAGCTAGAACTAATCGGAAAATCCACTGGCGAGGCACGGGTGGTGAGACGCTGTAGACGATCCAAATCTACCTCCATAGCTCACTTGTTTTTGGAGGTAGCCGATTATGGCTACCTTTGGTTGGGAAGTCCCCACCGAGAGACCTTAAAATAGTTGGCGTCCAGTTTAGGCTCTCTCCAGTTTAAACATTTGAATTTTAGGATTATAGACCGCACGTTTTGGATAGGGACCACCCTCAATGTCTTTTTAGGATCACAGCGGCCATATCTGGCCTGCAACTTTTTGATGAAGACCATCTCCAAAGCTTAGCAAGCAGAGAGATTCCACGTATTTCTTTGCAATTCGATTCTCTCGATTCTCTAAGCGGACCTCATAGCTGTCCTTTCGCTTCGTTCTCGGATACCCTCCTCTCTCCCTTCTCAAGATTCCTTCGTTTCTGTCTTATCCTCCACGATCATCTATCTTCAACTTGGGGACCACAAATGGGTCCCCTAAAATAAAATTCTAGGGTCTCGAAACGGCTCCCCAAATTACGGCGAAACTTGGGTGAGCTAATGAGAACGTGTGTAATGCTCTCTCTTCCATATTGAAGGCAGAACTATCCTCAACGCTGCCCGCTTTACCCCACGTTTTTCACCCCACCATCGTAACTCTTGATCACGTGACACCCAGTCCACCGACCAAACATCTGAACCTCTAACAACACTGGGGTTATTGTTGTGCGGAGATGCTGGGTGGGCTACACTGGTTTTTTTTGCTGTGAGAACGCGGCATTTATATTGCTCGCTATTTTTGGGTTCCAAATTGCACGACGCACTGTTTGCTTGTAAATACAGAATGAGAGATACAAGGCCCTGCCGCCATTTGAAACCCACACAGCTTCTAAGCCGGCGAGGTTACGAATAGTTGACTCTTGTGCCAATACATTGGTCGTTAATTCGCAATCTTCTCCATGACAGCACGTCCTGCGTCGTTTGTCACTGCGCCGTTCGCTCGCTGGCTCGAATGTTGAACGTCGTTTACGCCCATCTTGCGAGACTTCTTCCATGCAGACGGTATGGAGGATGAAGGTTCTTGCACTGCGTCATCGCGATGCGCCTCATTACGGATGATATGCAGCGCCAAGCCCATTACGACAGAAGGGTTTGGTTAGCGCAATCCACGTCCAATCGCGGAGAAAAGGAAGGTATAGGCACGAATCGCACCAGCATCAAATGAAAACTGACTGCGTCTAGGTTGATTGGATTAGACCTGATACATTCGCCTCGTACTCGGCGTGGGACATTCGCCCACATTTCTGACGTGAATGAAGAGATGATATTGCATCACTGCTAATCAATTCGGTGGGTAATCACACACCGTTTCTATTAACTCGAAGGGTTGCTAAGCCTTCCTTAGTGGGTCGAGATTGAACTATCCAAATTCTATATTTGGAACTCCTTGGGAGCCTTCTTATGATATCCAGATTTGGATTTCATCATTGTCACGGACAGGAACCGACAGAGGAACTCTTATAAGCTCCCTATAACGTTCTGTTATCACGTGAGATCTCGATGTCACGTGAACGGGGTTTACTTAGCCTTGGAAGCGTNAAGCAGGTTCTGGTAGAGCGTTATCNTAATCAAGTGNTGATATNNGAATATGAGTTGAGCANNCGNTCTAACATAGGAAAACTATATAGNCTATATAGGTCGTGGTGGTGACAGTTCAGTAGTTCACCAGTTCAGGCCCTGGGCGCTGAACCGCTGAACTGCTGAACTGATCACGTGAATCGTCACATGATCTTGGGTCGTGACAATCCGACGAAGGCGGCAAGCCAAGCCGTCAGCGAACATCTGAACCGACCACAACAATAAAGTCTTCTTCAAGATCGAGCGCGCCACCATCATCAAGAAGTTGACGGATGCCTTCTACAAGAGAAAAGGACGAAGCCGACCAGCCCGAAATAGACTCACGGTGCAACATACTACTCTCCACAACGCGGAGGAGAAGAGATAAGGCGCGACACCGCAGCAACAAAAACTGTTTGAATCGAAAGCAGCCTTGCACGCCTTTCCTCCTTTGTTTCTGTCAATAAATTGGACCTCCGTATCTTCGAGTTCATAATTGGCTCCACGAGTGGAGCTTGGAAGACATTAGGAATGATAGGGTATCATTTTAGAGACCACCTGAAAAGCGAGGCGATCCGTGATATGAACTTCCGGGCATTACCTTGATGGAGACTACCCAAACGAGATGATTTGGCAGGGTAACTTCGTTTGGTGTGTACGCACCATTTGGTTTCTACACACCACTTAGTTTTTACGCACTACCTGGGTTTTACACACTACCTGGTTTTTACGCACCATTTGGTTTTTACACACCCCTTGGTTTCTACACACTACTTGGTTTCCACCGGATATCATGTGATCTCTACCAGCGGCAGCACAACAGTAGAATGAAAACCAAATTAAATCGAATCTATTAAACTTCGAGGTATATTCATCTATTTTCCATAAAATTCTACTATAAATAAGGTCTTTACAGTCACCTGGCCTGGGGAAGAAGGATTACGTAAAATCTATGCATTATATGCTTTATGGAATCAAATCTTCTGTTCCCTGCTGATAACTTCTAAACGTCTTCAACTCCCGCTCATTCATCTCACATAAAAACTTCTGATCCTCTAATTCCTTATCGTTCATATCTCCCTTCAACTCACGCCCCTCACGATAGTGGCCACATATAGCTCGCACCGGCGTACCCATCCTCTCCTCCAAATAAATGGGCCAATTCTTTGCATAGTACCCTTTAATGATTAATTTCTCCAGCCCTTGGATCATTCCGAGCGCACGCACAAAGTCCAGGTTATCACCCAAACCCCTCTCCATCGCCCCTCGCTCCAAGTGCCAGAGATAGTCACAATTCGCACCCCATCCAAGCTTAATAGACCGCAGCCTGGTTGCTTCCTTAGACAAAACATAGAAGAGTTGTAGCCACGGAGACAGAGTAGCCATCCATGGCACCCAGATATGTAATGTCTTTATGAACTTGGTGTTCAGAAAGCCGATCTGCGCAATAAATTGAAATATCTCTTCTGGGTCACTAATCTTGAATATGTTCTGCGAGTAGGGTATCATATTCGCTGTCTCCACGGAGATCCAGAATCCTCCCTCTGTCTGGCATCCTTTAGGCTTTCTACGAGCTCTCCGCTAGCATTGGCGAGTCTCCTGATTAACGCCTTTCCAGATAAGGGCAGAGCTGAACATTCTATGCACAGGTGGTTCTTTGCAGACACGAGGCTTGGAGAACTCTCCGAGAACCACGGGTGGTCGGGAATACTAAGTGGCTGGGATGGAGCCTGTGAATATCTGAGTATTTGCTCCTTCGGCACTGATGAGCCATAAGTATCTACGCAGGGGTATTCAACCCGGGATTGTGGACAGGATGAAGTTCAAAAGAGGGTCTATCGGCAGAATGGTTGTTTAAACTAGCAAGGCAGACTTGATCCTTGTCACCCAGAGGGCTTGAAGTATAAAAGGAAGATGAGCAGCCACCTACCCATTCTCATTCACCTTTTACTTACTATTATCTGATGCCTTTGCTTCACGGTATGAGTTCACAACGCCAAAACGATACAATGGAAGGGGAGACGACATTCAAGCTGCCCAAGTGTGGGTCACTATTATATATATTATCTTCCTCTGCTTGATCATGACTAATCTTTCTCTCTATAGACTCCATGGTCTTTCCGGAGATTCAACCCTATCAGATGTAGCCACCAGTCTTGCCCCTGAGCCAGTATGATATTGATTTGACTTTAGTTTTGAGATCTCTGACCTGACAGTGACCTCAGGCGTCGATACGAGCCCTTTACCAGGGTGAAGACAGTCGAGTCACCCAACTGCGACGTAAGCTTGTACTAACTACCCCCTCTGAATACCCACTGACTTCTTCAGATTTGGATGACAAGCTCCAGGAATGGGCAGCACCGTCTTTTGGGGGCAAGTTTGAGGAACAGGAAGGACAGCCCGATAACCAAGTCACCATTTCTATCGAGAATGGCCCGCTTTTACCAACTTACAACTCGAGATTCTATTCGTAAGTTTATCTATCATCTGCTCCTAGCTGTTCCTAATCTCTTTTCTTCCCCTTCAGATGTTGTAGAAAAGCTGCAGGAGGAAAAGGGACAATTAGAATGGGATAGTTGGCAATTACGAAGTGACAACCAGCAACAAGACAAGACAACTGGCAATTACATGCAGAGTGCCACGAAATGAAAGGCAAGTAATTTCTTCTGCGAATGATCTTAGTCAAATAAATATTTAACTACCTCGCGTTATAGACCGTATATTGTTTCTAGAATCTGAGTATAATAAATTGAAAGGTCAGTTCCACCATTTTATAGCAAGACTCTCATAATATCAATTCCAGCAGTCAAACACAATGACTTAGAAAAGAAGGACCTTGCATGGGAATGCACGGTTGCATACCTAAATAAAAGCAAGAGCAATCTGCGGGAACAGTTAGATGCTGTAGAACGAGTAGGAGAAAGAGCCGAGGAGGGAGATGCCACGATTCAGACGCATGCTGAGCACAAGACAGAGACAACGGAGGAAGAGGAAGGCCAAAGCAAAAAACGAAGAAGAGGGGAATGGAAATGGAGGAGATGCATCCTTATATCGCCAAGGCTTCTTATTTCCAATCTTAGTAGCTAACGTCTGTCCCTGGGTGAAGAGAAACCCACCCTATCGAATCCATTATTTAAAAGATTTAAATCTCTTTCTCTCAAGTATATGAATTTATAATTAGTATGCCGTTACTCTTTAGCCGTTTCTTTAAGAAAACTCGGTTTCTAATAAGAAAGTATCGTGGTATTGATTATATTATCATTACTACAAATTTAGCTCGGTGTAAGCAACCGGGCCTTACTTAAACTACACAGTGGGTCTCCACATGTGTCATTATATGGCCGACCGGGGCGTTATTATTTACAGCCCTTGTTCCGCTTGTAAGTCTCAGGTTTTATGCGTAATGATACTGGCTGGTTCTAGAACTGTTCACATTTCGTCATGGACCTGGAAAATTTTGCTTGGGCTAGGTGTTAATCATCATAATGTTCGCAACATCCAACAACATTTTTCAGATCTATTGTTCATTATCTATCAGCGTTTTCCAAGTGAAGAGTGAGTGAAAGACGGTAAACCAATCGCAGTGGATGCTATGAATACGACTAACTGGATCATGTCACAGATCAGCACCCTGAGTCTGGTATAGATACAAACTCCCGAGAAAATATATCGTTTTCAAAGGTCCCAATTCCCCGGTTTTGAGGTCTCATTAGAATCTTGGCCTGTATTATACAGAGATTCTGACATTTTTCCGTCACACACCGACAATGCTGTGTTGAATATACCGTCATCCCTCCGTTCGCGGGCCACCGCATACGAATATTTGAGCCCTTACCTACTAGGCCGAAATATTCTGCTAGCAATACACAATTCTCTAAGGATTCGGAGTTTTGCAACCAAAAGTAGAATCATCAACACTCCACCAATGTGGGGCAATACCTCGACTTTACTGAAATTTTCAAGAATCGGCTTCAACACTCTTGGGGGAAGCGGCTTATCCACAGACAATAGATGCAACAACCAATGTATCGTTGGAATTCTGGCCGAATACTACACTACCCAAGTATATTCGGGAACGTCAAGTATGTGATGGATATGGCCCTTAGGCTCAGGATCGAGGTCCTTCCAGAAGATATCTTCTGGAAGCGATGCTCATCTAGTAGAACCTCACTCCCAAGATTTCATATGTTGCTGCATAATTGTTATAGTGGGTAAATACACCGACCGTTACAGACCCGTCGTCTCCCTGAGCCTAAGGTCCTCGCTGTCTTCTGCTGACCTAATCTTTCTTAAGGGCCCCTGGGTCCTAGGACAGATGTCCTAAGAGGGGTTCGTAACACTATTCTCTATAGCGCATACACATAAGCCTCCGAATTGTCCGTGGAAGCGCTCTTCTTCACGCGCCTGTTGTGAGTGATATATATAACCTCCTGAACGAGCGCGGCAGCAATGCCAACGGAGACCATAATGATCATGGTTCGCAACCCAGTCTGGTATCTGCTACTACATCAGGGGCTATTCGTTGTGTTTGGACAAGAAAAATCACGTACCTTGGAGCATCACGGCCTTGGAAATACTGCGTGCCAACCATAAGACCACTAATGGCCGACATGACCCACATGCTGTCGTAAACTCATAAGTCCATCTTCACGTCATATTAATAGGGAAACTTACGCAACCGCGATACTTCTCTCCCCGCTGTCCTTGCAGTTGAGTTGGACCCAGGAATTGTGCGAAGGGTGGTAACCCACGGCAAACGCGTTAACTAGAGTCCACAGTCCCCATCTCGACCACTTTCCCACATGAGGTTGGGCCGAGTAAGCAACGATAAGGGCAATGAGGTACAAAGTCTGGCCAAGGATTACTGCAAGTCCCCGCTTGTTGGTCTTGTCGCTAATGTAGGCGATGCAGAAGACAACCAAAAGGGCCAAGGATGCGCCTACCGCCGAGAGAGCATTCGCGGCAGTGCTGTTAAAGCCAAGCGCCCTAGAGCATCCTATCAGAACGAGTTGTGATTTATCAAGCTAGCAACTTACAGGATGATTGATGGTGAATATGTGGTTAGCGGAGACCACGTCGAAAAAACACAAAACGTGGAGACATAGTGCGGCCAACGTTTGTAGTGCATGATTGTCTTCCAGACTGTCCTGAGCGGTATTCGCGCGCCGTCTGCTCCATTCCTATCGGGACCGTCCAACTCGAGCCGCTTCTTCAAGATAGATCGGTCGGTGTTGGAGAAATGCACAAGACCGGGGCTTAATAACGGCCGTGGTGTTTCAGGCGAGCCCGGCAAGAACAAAACCAGCATAGAAGACACAAAAATCGTGAACAGGCCTTCGGCTAGGACCAGATTAGCTTTCAATATCGAAATAATAGACGAGCCACTTACTTATGAAAAGCCATTGCCACCCATTGAGCCCGCCGCGGCCAGCTAGTTTGAGGATTCCTGTAGCCAGTATTGGGCTCAATGCATTTCCGCCGAACATCCCAAAGAACAAGATCGCAATTCGCTTTGCAAGTTCACGCTTGGTATACCAGCATGACAGAGTGTACGAAGCTCCTGGTATGTAGCCAGCTTCAGAGAAACCCAGAAAGAGCCTCGAAGCCAGGAATCCGCTTCGGCTTTTCACAAAAACCTGCATGATGGCGATAAATCCGAACACGCAGACCTGAGCTGAGATCCATTTTCGTGGTCCAACCCTTTGCAGAATTAGATTAAAGGGTATTTCCAAAACTACAATCCCCATGAACATCAATTGGTTACCCAAGTTGATCGTGGACTGATTGATGTGTATGTTCGTCGCGAACCCGGCTGTCAGAGCGCTGGCCAAGTTCATGCGATCGAGTTGAAAGACTAGAAGTCCAAGAAAGAGCAACGGCAGTACGGAGGCGTCGACTCTGTAGTTTTGTAAATCATTATTAACACTTTAGTCTTGCGAGTCCAACGTACTTCCTCCTTGCCTTCAATTCTTCTTCTTGTGTCCATTCTAATTCATCATCGGAACCTAACGACTGGTCGGCACCAGCCGTGTTATACACTATTTTATCGTTTGATAAATCGGACATAGTGTTGTTTGCTGATATTCCAACGAGCTCTAAAATGTACAGAAGTTATGCTGATCCGCACCGATTAATATATTTTTGGTAATCTTACAAGGCTGCACCTGGTGCACGCTGTTTGAATACAGCAATCTCCGGCGGCGATCGCGCAATCGCTTGAAGCACGAGGCTAGCCAATTGGAAGCAAGACCAAACCGCTCCATCTAGTTAAGCCCAGCAGTAGCTCCCAGTCAGCCACAACATACCCTCGTAGGATGGCGTTGTTGCTTAAACACCGCGGTGCTGCTCAAATGCCGCGGGCCTTGAACGATGTCAAAAGCCGCATCTACAGCTTGTCGAAGCTTGCCGACGCTTATGGCAGTCGCAGCTAGTGTGTATATCGTCACATATGGCCGCTTCTGAAATTCCTCAGACGCTCATCATAGTCACGAAAAATGGTATCAGTAAAACGAGTCGCTGTCATTGGCGCCGGCCCAGCCGGTGCTATCACGATCGATGCTTTGGCGAAAGAAAAAACGTTCGACCTTATTCGCGTCTTTGAGCGACGTGAAGCTCCTGGCGGTTGCTGGTAAGTTGACATTGACGCATCTCGATTCAAGGTCACTAATACTGCACTTTAGGCTTGCCGACAAAGAGCCACCACCACTGCTATCTGATTTTGCTGCGCTCGCCAGCAGGAGTGCTGATACACCCATCCCGTTGCCAGACAGGCTTCCGGCTCAAAAAGCGAAGATATCCAATCCGCGATACGCAGAGTCGTCAATCTATCCTTACCTGGAAACGAACATTGACAGCATCCCAATGGCGTACAGTCAGGAGCCAATTCCTGCTGAGCGTAGTCAAAGATCCATCGGCCTACATGGCCTTGACACCCCTTTCCGCCACTGGTCTGTAATGCAGAGATACATCCAGGGACTTGTGGACCGCAATGGCTACCAGGATCTGGTATCTTACAACACAACCGTGGAACGCGTTGAGAAGGTCGGGCACGAGTGGAAGGTGACGCTACGAAGGGATGGTGCTGAGAAGGATTATTGGTGGGTCGAGTGGTTCGATGCCGTTGTTGTCGCAAGCGGCCATTATACGGTGCCCTATGTGCCAGCAATTGAAGGACTCGAGCAGTTTGAGAAGCTACGGCCTGGTAGTACTATGCACAGCAAGCAGTTCCGTGGAAAGGAGTACTTCCAAGGAAAGGTGAGTACCCCTTTTCGAGACTGTCATATAGATGCTGACACATTTTCAGCGGGTTATTGTCGTCGGGGCTTCCGTGTCAGGGGCAGATATTGCGGTGGATCTGGTCAACGCGGTGGTATCTCCCGTTTACGCAGTCGTAAGCGGCCATAAAGCCAATGGGTACTTTGGCGATGATGCCTTCAACCACCCCCAGATTTCAAAGCAGCCATCCATATCACGAATCGAAGGTCGTACCGTCCACTTCGTCGATGGAAACTCGGTTCGGGATGTCGACAACATCATCTTCGGCACCGGATACTCCTGGACGCTACCGTTCTTGCCCCAAGTAGAGGTCAGAAACAATCGCGTCCCGAACCTGTATCAGCATGTTGTGTATCAGAAAGATCCAACCCTGCTTTTCATTGGCGCCGTAGCTGCAGGCTTGACTTTCAAAATCTTCGAATGGCAAGCTGTGCTAGCGGCACGCATCTTAGCCGGCCGAGCTATTCTCCCGCCCGTGGCCGAGCAAGAAAAGTGGGAGCAGGATCGGATCGCTGCTAGAGGGGATGGCCCCAAGTTCACCCTGGTCTTTCCAGACTTTGAGGATTATTTCGAGGCAGTTCGGGCATTGGCTGGACCTGGCGAGCATGGTCTGGGCCGGCAGCTGCCACCTTTCAACCGTGAGTGGTTCAAGGCGTTCCTGGATGGTCTTGAGCTGCGGAAGAAAATGTGGCGGAGGATAAATGCTCAAGCGTGGGACGAACTGGATGTCAATTTGAATGGTTTGGACTTGAGTGGGCAAAAGAAGGCCAGATCGCCTCCGCCAACATATGGTCTAGACTTGCTCAACAAGATGCCGAACGTCACCTAGCTGCTCCCTACCACTACCGCGAGGTAGGCCGGATTCAAGCGTAGTTGTTTTAGAGAATAAGGAAAATGAAATTCAATTTATCAAAGGGGGCACATCCTGTATAGCAGCCTGTTACGGAAAAGTGGCGAGCCATCATACTTTCCATGGCTATAATGTGTGTATAATTGCATTGAGCGGCTGCTTGACCCTGTTGAAGTTCAGAGTATGTTGTACTACTGTGTACTGTGTAAGTTGAAAGCTCGGTTCGTTCTTCGTGCCACCTAAGACCCCGGTTGTGACCCAATCGTGAATCCCAGCGTGTCAAAGAAATACTCTAACTACTCGAGTAGTACTTGAGTTACTTAAGTAGTTTAGAGTAGAGTATGGGTCATAATATTTTAAATACTCTAAAGTAATATACTCGAGTTACTCGAGTAATACTTGAGTTAATCACGAGAATTTCTATGAGATTCCTTATTGGTTATCGTAAGCGAAAAGGTTTTGTATTAGGATTAGCATGCTTTAAGCGAAGAGCTATTCCGTATTAGGATTGGCCTGTGCCGCTTTAACAGAAAGCTGGCTGTTTTAAGGTCACGTGTTATACTCGAGTACTACTCAAGTTACTCGAGTATTATTAGAGTAGAGTTTGAGTACTAATATTTTGACTTGAGTAGAGTATGAGTATGAGGTCATACTCTACTCTACTCATTTCACACGCTGGTGAATCCTTCCCAAAAATGCCGGGGGCGCAGACCACTCAGATTGTGCAATCGCGGTCAAAAATGATGCAATCGCCGTGCACTTGTACAAGCTAATATTCCTTCGATGGACCCCACGCTCCTAGGCGTTGCAACCGGTATTGGTAACTTGGTAAGGTTATAGGAGTTTATCAGAAAATTGGCCCAAACCTGCTGATCTTGCTTTGCACGTTCAGTGCAACAGACTCTGAAATGAGTGACAATGGCTCGGAGAGGCCACCCGTGGCCCGGCCAGTTCCGGTCGCTTGCTTGTCCTGGTAGGCCCACAGATCCGCTGCTCACTTGATGGCACTGACATGAATTTTTAGTAGAAGCTTGAAGACACGATGCGATGGCGGGCGACCATGCAGTAGTGTATGTGCATGACTGCCCTCGTGAGTAGGAGCATTCACTGACCAAGCTGCAATGACAGTGCCAAATTAGAGAACGAGAATGCAGTTATAGACCGAGCAGAAGGGGTGGTGCCAGAATAAGGCGAACTCGCCGCGATTCTATTCAACCTTTATTTTCTCCGTTTGAAGTATCAGTAGAAGAAGTACATCCGCAACGTATGTGTACACCTCGTCGCCAATGAATCCACTGATCGTGTATGTAGAGCTTGCGATCGAGAACTTCATCGAGCCAGGCGCGGGCCTTCTACACCTTCCAGAGTTTTTACAGGACAGCGATCACATATTCGATAGCCTGTTCTTGCCGAGTGTAGCAAATGTACCGGGGATTACTGTGTCGACTCCTATGGTGAGAACGTATGGATCTGATTACGCAATGTAAGACCTTTCGTCTCACTGAGGACCACCTTCTGACACTGATAGACTCGAGGCGTACTATGTGTACATACACCCATTCTTTCCCATCCTTCCACCCCCGATCCACACGCCTCTGGATCTTCCAGCAAATCTCCGCAAAGATGACATCGCCGAGTATGAGCCATCCAGTCCACTTGGTCTTGCCATAGCTGCCGTGCTTACATTGATCCCTTGTGCCGATGATTCTAACTACCAGACGCAAGAGTCGCTTTTGTTCAGACGCAACTATGCACAATACCTCGCTCAGTCCGCACTTGAAAGTATTGAAGGCGAAAAAGATATGCCTGATTTCATAAGCCCATCTACTGCTCTTGCAGAGCCCAGAGACGAACTTGAAACGCACCGGTTTCATCAAGAGGTGCCCCAGGAACTAGAGGACATTGTCGCGCTTGATATCCTTAGCTTCTATGAATATGCGCAACGTGGCAATCTTAAGAAGATGCAGTCCAGGGCAGGGCAGGCTTTAGTGTTGGCAATGGCTTTGTCGCTCCACGAATGTTCGGAAGAAGATCTCTACTCAGAAGTAAAAGCTCGAGTGTGGTGGATGACAGTATGTAAAACTTGTTTTCCCTTGATCTCGCCTTAACGCTTCGTAGTACATCTCCATGACCCAAGCAAACATTGTTAGCAATTCAGTAAGCATGAGTCCATGAGCTTGCGTACCGTGCTAAACGCTGGGTCAGGCGCCGACGTCTTCAGCTCTACCCCAACGTTCTGTTACAAAGTATCCTTTCGTCCAAGCAGATTCTGAGGTATGTTCATCGGGAGAGAGTTGTCGCGCTCGCTTCTTTTGACATGATTCTAGGCATTTGAGTTGTTCATCAAGGCCCAGCAGATCCTCTTGACTTGTACGCAATTTGCAGCCGAGCTTGTCAAGACCGCCAAAGCTAACGATGACATGTTCAATGTCTGCGAAAGGATGAAAGCGCTCGAGCAGTACGTCGAGGGCGTGAACAGAGAAGCAGACACTTGGATCCTACAAGGCTCGCCTACGTCGCCACTAGAAAGCAGCGAAGAAGTTGTTTCCCGTGCTCTAAGATGCATGGCTCGCATCAAACTCAATAGGTAGGTATGACAGCTAGATCGCAATGGAGCAACAGCTAACTATAGAAGTGCGAGGATTAAAATACACAGATTCTGTGCGTTTTATGACAACCCCGTGTTCGTGGGTAAATATTGTGACCTGGATTCTAAACCACCCACCAGTTCCTCACCTTCCTTGAGCGCTTACGAATTCGACAGCCCGAGTCCGCCGACTGGTTTGTCGTCAGTTCTCGTGCCGGGTGCGGCTGGTCTTCTCCCGTTTACCAGGCATCAATCCACAAAAATCTGTCTCAAAGCTGCCCTTAACATCGCTCAGACCTTTAACGACCTCCCATTTCCAAATCCGACAGGCGAATTGTGTATGCCACCATGCTATCTCACGTCTGTTTCTACGCTTGCCGCTCCCCGATTGATGCCGTCTTTGGCATGTTGCGCCATGCAGTGCACATACACTCTGTTCATGGTGCACAGCAGGATGGACTCAATTCTCTTGGAGACTAGAGCAGCCAGTCCGATGGCTGAGAACCTACTCATACGTCTGCGGATGGGCTTGACGTCCGTTTCAACCATATTAGAGAACTATGCCACGGCATTTGAAGCTTTGAGCGGGCTACGAGGTATACTTCTCCAAACGCCTTGGCGTTTAAATGCTGATATTTACTGATGTGAGCAGACCAAGTCCGCGGCATATTTTGAGACAAGGCAATCTCGGAATTCCGAGCTTTCGCCCGCATGCAGAAGTTCCACAACCCGCGGCGTTTGACCGGATTATGTAATCGCTATCTCCCAAACAATAAGACGCAGGGCGGCGATTGAATAACCATATGTCTGAGACACGTGACCAAACTTCCGCTCTCCACGCCATTAGTAAGGTTGAGAGCAGACACCGTGTCGCCGCCGTTGCCCGTCTCTTTTCAGGGCTAGAAAGAAATTTACTGAGGGTATTCTTTTTATTCTCTTCTGTGCCCTCGATGGCTCATTCTTACAAATCCAACGACAATGCAGGCACCCCGTTATACTGCCACCCGAGTAATACGTCTTGCGGCGCAGCAGCGTAGCCGCGTTCAAGTTCGACGATTTGCCAAGTTTGCAACACCTATCAAATCCAGACCATTGCGTCTCTCTGGACCGTCAATTGCTTTTGTGCTTGCCGGAGCTAGCGTCCTCGCAGCTGGCGTATCCTTCTGTTCTTCGTTACGAGCCGATGACGGTTCCCTGTCCCATCGAGATCGAGACCTTCGCGATCCGACGCTGCCCAGATTTCGTTTATCAGATATCCGAAAGCACCATGGCAAATCAGGCAGTCCGTGGGTCACGCGCGGAGACAAAGTCTACAACATTACAGATTGGGTCGCCGCTCATCCTGGCGGCGAGGTGATCCTAGAGGCTGCTGGCGGTAGCATTGACCCGTACTGGGACATCTTCACCATTCACAAAACAGCACACATCTACGAAATACTCGAGCAGTATAGGATTGGGTTTGTACACTCTGACGATCTTGTCGATGGAAAACCTGTAGTACAGGAGATCGAGGACCCTTTTCAACATGATCCGCTGCGCAGTTCGAGGCTTCGTACCATCACTGCGAAGCCATGCAATGCCGAGACCTCGACTGACGACTTGTCGAACAACTCCATCACGCCGAATGAGCTTTTCTATGTGCGGAACCACATGTGGGTGCCCAAGATTGAGGAGCAAAAATTCACCCTCGAGGTCGAGCTTCTTGATGGTACTACCACGCAGTACACGATGCAAGATCTCCGTGACAAGTTCAAGCCTATTAAAGTCTCGGCAACTCTGCAATGTGCAGGCAACCGTCGAAACGACATGACAATGCACGCGCAGCAGACAAATGGCCTCCAATGGAAAGTCGGTGCCATATCGACCGCTGTGTGGGAAGGTGTCAGACTCTCCGACGTCCTCATCGATGCGGGCTTTCCAGTCCAGCAAGCCATGCAGGGCCATACAGAAGCAAATCACATCCAATTTTCGGGTAGTGAGGCATACGGTGCTTCCATACCTATCGAATCGGCTCTCAATCCGTACGGGGACGTCATGCTCGCACACACAATGAACGGCGAGCCACTACCACGAGACCACGGTTTCCCGCTACGAGCCATCGTGCCAGGGCATGTTGCTGCAAGGTCCGTTAAGTGGTTAAAGCGCATCACTGTATCCGACGAAGAAAGTCATGCCCAATGGCAGCGGAGGGACTACAAGTCTTTTGGCCCAAATGAGACACATCCGGATTGGGATAAGGCGTCTTCCATACAAGAGATGCCAATTACGAGCGCAATAACAAACGCAAAAGTGGAGGACCAGAAGATGCTATTGGAGGGTTATGCTTATTCGGGCGGGGGGAGGAAGATTGTTAGAGTTGATGTCAGCACTGATAATGGGGACACCTGGGATCAAGCTGCGCTGCTGGACGATGAGATGTTATCCTTAGGGCGAAAATCTTGGACGTGGACAAGATGGCGATACAAAAGCACTTTCAACGTCGCTAGATTGGACAAGCAAGACACGGCATGCTCGATGGTGGTTGTCAAAGCGACCGATGAGGCGTACAATTCTCAGCCTGAGAGCCACAAGAGTATATATAATGCGCGAGGCAATTTGGCCAATGCGTGGCATCGGCTGAAAGTTTGTTCAGATTGTAATGGTTAATATTTTGATCTTCAAGCTACAGACCTTTTCCAGCAACTCGACGGTTTGAGGATCGACAAACAGACACTATCAAAAAGGATACATAAGGCCTCCCTCAACAGCATCTCAGCCTAGCGCATGAGGCCCCAACAGTCATATTATATAATAGTAGGCATATTGACAGACATATCGGCTTGACCTCTTCTTTAAAAACTATTTGGAGTTACACGTTTCCCAATGGCTAAGGATTTACACTTTCTATCGCGCAGTCATTTTTGACATTTGAGTAATATTAAAAGACCCCAGGTGTTGGAGAGCAGAGTTGTTAGAGGGAGCGCCAGTTGTGAAATAGCGATAATACGGCTTACCTGATTGGATGCCAAGGCTGGGTTATATAAGGACCATAAATACCAGTGTCACGCAAGATCAGAGCGAGTAATCAACGTGTGATCGTATTGAATTGATTAACTTGACTTAATCTAGAAGAGAAGAAGCTCGTAGCTTAGGTATAAGACCTTGCTAGCTAAGTGAGAGCTGTGGAATCAGACCGAGTTGCTCAAGCCTGAGGCACCCGCTCCATGACAACTAGTATATAAATGTGAACCCGAGTGGTCGCGGTAGAGTCATTTTCGGAACAACATTGGGGAACATCTTAAATTAGACTGAGCTCAGGTTGATCAACCCTGTGCCAGCGAGTTTAGACTGGGTGTAGGTCTTGTGGTCAAGTTTCCCACGGCTACTTGGTTCTATTGTTCGACATTGCGCAGCTTGAATCATATCGAGTAGGAAAAACTTTTGATCTATGTCTCCGACTGCCTAAGACGGGTTTTCTGTCCCCTTGCCTGCGACGCGTCCCCCTGGCCCCTTATCACGTGTCCTCGCTTAGCAGCACTCACCTCCTGTATATAAGGCCCCTTCAGGGCTACCTCTTCCTTCTTCTCTCCTTAGCTTAGTTTCTTCGATAATATAGCACCTTCTTATAATTACGTCCCCACGTGACGTCAGAGCCCCTAGCGCCTTTGCAGAGCTGTAACATAAAGTATAATTTGAGCTATATTTGAAATCAATAGATTATAAAATTATATTAACTATCCCTTTAATATTCTTTAATTCCTAATTTTAAAGTATAATCTAAAATTAGTAGAATACTTCTAATATTTTATCTTTAATTTTAATAAAAGGAATTGTTAAGGTGGCTAGGTGTTTCGGGAACCCCGGCCCGTATTATGCCGTGTTACCCGAGACGCCACCCGGAGTCGCCGAAGTCCGAACAGCCTTCTTCCGCCTTCTAGAAGGATTTTTCAGCTAATTAGAGACTCTCGCTTACAAAATAATGATAAAGCTCAGCGGAACGCCACCTACGCTATAACCTTATTCGGACTCCTCTGTGTCCTTCTCACGTGAGATTATCATATGACTAATAGTTAGACTAATATTCTAATTTAATCTAATAATCTAGATTAGAATAAGAGTAGACCTCTGATTAGTTGATTAAACTAGAGTAAAAGGTAATATTCTAATTTAGTCTAATCATTTTACACACTGATTCTCCTACATAACTAATTCAATATTGCTTAGTGCTGATGTTGCTATACCTCTATCCTTTATTCTCTCTGAGTCTATCATCGACCTATTAAACTTCTTCGCGACCGCTAGGCTTATCTTTCTTCACCCTTGCGAATCCCATGCCCCATGCTACTAGAAAAGCCAGCCCAGAAGCAGCACAACCAAGATACTATAATCAATTAACCATTGCCAACAATTGAGAACTAGCAACACTGCAAGACTTACAAACGTGTTCGTAATAGCCTGATTATACGCCTTCAGCACACCTTGTAGCTGCTGACTCATTACGGCTTTCTTCACCCCAGCAGCACCCACGTCAGTGATCAAGTTAGCATCTACCTCGGGTGCGTATTGTTTAAGAGCTGAGCGCAACGAGCTACTGAAATCTGTTTCTGCGAGAGCCAAGAACAAAGCTCCTCCGAAAAATTGACAGAAAAGTATCATGGATGTACCGACTGCCATTCGTGACGGCTCAAGGGTGTTTTGAACTGCGACGATCGGTTGTTGCACTGTCATACCGCGACCAGCCCCAGTAAGGATCTGGTAGCCCACCCAGATACCGGTGCGAGTTGATGGAGTGAACGTGCTCATTAAACCGCCACCGATGGCAGCGAGTGCGTTTCCAATAATGGAGAATATGATAGGTGAACCTAGCTTTGCGGCTACACCATAGCAGAATAAATGTCAGCAAATACGTAGAGCTTGAAAACACAAAGTTTGAGGATGAAGCCTACCTAGGACTCCAGTCACCAGAGTTGAAGCTATCAGTGTTGCTGCAGTGGCCATGAAGTATGCACCACTTCGAATCGGATTGACTCCCAAGACAGTCTGGAACCAGACTGGCAAATAATAAGCAAAGATATTCAGTGACCCATACTGAACCATGGCAACAAGGCAACTCGAGTAAACGACTCGTTGACGAAGAATGGATAATTGTACCATAGCCGTATCCCCCCCGTCTATTCTCCCAGCAGAGAAAGACAATCAGGGTAGCACCAGCCCCAACGAAAAGACCTATGACGGTGACTGAGTTCCAAGCATATGTTGAACCACCATACTGTAGAGCGAGCAAGACCATGATGCAAGTTGGTGCAAACAAGGCAAACCCAATTGGATCCAGACGGTTAACGGCTTCGTATAGCGTGGGCTTTTTCTCGGACTTCTCTCTGCTTTCGGGGATTCGAACGAAGGTAAGGACGATCAAAGTGATTGCGCCAGCCGGTAAATTAATATAGAAGCCTAGTGCCCCGTGAGACTTGTTCTTTCTTTGCTAGTTGCACCAGACGAGGAAAGAAAAAGAATAGTTAGACTTACACCATCTCCAGGACGTCTTTTCGGTAAGAACGCCACCAAGGATTGGAGACACAACGCTTCCTAGCATGGAAAAGACATAAATTAACGCAACGAGTTCTGTTCCGCTGCCATGTGATTAGTATATATTCATCTTTTGATTATTGTCCCGGCTCCAGAGCTATGAGATAGAAATTTTCACTTACGCGAGCGCTTCTCTTTTGGTGCTGAAGTTCCCACAATTGTAAGGCCTCCACTAAAGATTCCTGCTCCGCCGATTCCAGCCACAGCACGACCGACGACAAGAGCCGTTGAAGATGGCGCGACTCCACAAATCAGAGAACCAATCTCGAAGATGGCGATAAAGATAAAGTATGTGATCTATAAGAACGAAATGCTTATGGTTAGCAAAAGCACCATGAAATCCCAGGAAATGGGCACGAGGAGGGCCTCGGAAGGTTGAGACTTGCTTTCGAATTGTAAAATTGGTAGAGCTTTCCGATGAGAGGAGCACAAGCGCATCTGAAATAGGAGGAGAGATAAGCAAGAGGTCCATATGAACTGGAGATGAAGCACCCGAGAAGGGGAAATGCTTACAATGTGATGAGGTATGCACTCCCATACCAACCAATGTCCTTGATGGTATGGAAGTGGGTGGTAATCACAGGGACAGCCTAGGAGGAGATCAGCATGCAAATTCTGAGACTACGCTTGACTCCAAGCGTTGCGATAATAGATCTGAACTCACAGTAACAATGATAGTAACATCCAGGCTGTACAAAAATCCAGCCAAAGAAATTGCGAAAACGACCATATAAAGTTGATACCCGTCTAGTAATTCCGGTTCATCCACTGTCACCTCATTATTAATGTTGTTATTAATGTCGATGCTTGAGTCGGGTGTTCGCTCTTTCTCTTCATCTATGAGATGGCCGGCTTGCTGCGATTCAGCAATTGCGGTATTAGAACTATTCATCTTGGCTATTGGGAAAGCGCTGCACGATAATCTGTGCTTCAGAGTCGAATCGATGAGGATCTGAATGAATATTTTTGGGGCACGTTATATTTTATTGCCTTCGAATGGTTGTTTTGAAATGATGTGTCCGACGGAGACGGAGTCAGAGATCCTGACCTCACTCCGACGGCCCACGGGCTAATTTGATTGTCAACATAAACCCTTCACTAAATAACGAAAATAGGGTCGAAAAGTCCGTAACAACATGAAGTCATGCACAATTAAAGTTGCATAAAGCTGAGACTCGTGCCAGAAAACATACCGAGGTACCATATGTGTAATATGTAAGAGGCTCAAGTTCTAACTGCAGTGCTTGTCAACAATATGTCTACACCTATTCGTATTACTAAACAGCTCGTTCTAATCAAGACCCTTTCCTTCACAAGAAGGTATGTCAATGCATTAAATCATTGTCATCCGGAAAGCCTTGCCAGAACTCGTCACCCAACAAATCAAACTGACTCCAAAGTAAGGGCATGTATGTATTCGCAGCGCCGTCTCCCTCCTTCTCGACCGGTATTGTTGAAGCAAGAGGAGTGTTTTCGTTCGCCAGCAGACGCTCGAACCCAATCTTTAGCTGCCGCATTCTCTGACTGATCTGTAGCCATGGCTTATCATCATCCCTCAAATCATATCGAGCACTCGCGCCATCTGTCATCTGAATCACACGATTGAGAATTGTGAAAACATACAATGTCGTTTCGACATTGTTCACCTCCCAATCCTCGGCACGAAATACTGCCAACTTGGAGAGGGTCACCAAGGCAACATACATCTGCGCCATGAATACTGAACGAAAATTGAGGTACGCAATAGAATCGACACTGATGGAGAGGTAAACATCCGTAATCGCTCGAGTGGCTTTGAGACACGCCACTAAGGCATCGGCTCTTTGAAGGGTGGGTGTATCGACGGGAATGGTAGGTGGCATGGAGAAGCAGATCTCATAAACATTCATCTCGACAGAATTGCAATGCATGAGGAGCAGGGCTACAAAAAGGTTTTGTTAAGCCATAACTATTATTATAAATGCGAGGTATAAATAGAGCAGAGTTCTTACGATCTTGTTGGAGATTTTCTGGCAGCGAGGCTTGAAATCTCTGCAACTCTGACATCACCAACTTGACATGCACTCCGGCGGCCGCATTCCAGCTCCGTGGCTGTGAAGGACACTCTCGAGGGTCACTGTGTCTGATATTCATAGCGATCCGCTGCAAGGCGGAAAGATGAGCGAGATAAATGTCGCCTTCATTTTCCGGATGGTTCAAAATTTCATCGTGGCAGTGTTGCATATACGGGGTCCATCGCAGAGGATTGATGCGACAAAATATCGCAGAAACCTAATACACATTAGCGAAACCATTCATACAGATCCTATCGAATGTCATACAGCTGAGAATAGATAGAAGCATCCCAGAATGGCTCTCTTTTCTTCCCTGGAAGGCTCCGACTTACGAGTCCAGGTGACATGGTACGCCGAAATGATGCCTTTCATCTCATTCAAAAACCTGTCATGGTTTTCGAAACTAGTCATAGGGAAATACAAGTGCAGGTCAACCACCAAGGAGAAAGCCATGGTCAGAAGGGTAGTGATCTGCGATCTACCAACGAACATGCCATTATACCTATGAAAACCAGGCGTATTAATCTCGTGCTCTTGTGACAAAATGTTAGGTGGAGGACAGACCATGAGATATATACTAAAAGTCCTTGAAGCATGTCCAGGTTCTTTTGTGCTTGTAAGATGAGATGCTCAGTGAGATATCTGAGAAATTCTTGACCCAAAGCAGACTGGTATACCGAATCATGATATGAAGCAACGGTGATAATAGCTCGAAAGAGGAAGGGCCTTTCTTTTGAGAGACTGTGGACAGTTGCTTGTCCGGGAAGTGAGATGAATGGCACCTGCCGTGCCAAGTCACGGCGAAAAATAGTCAATAGCTCTTCTGCATCGACTGGGATTCCGGTTGTCCCTCTAGGGAGAATCGAAGGAGTGGCTTGCCAGGCTATTGATTGCTGCCGGTGTGAAAGAAGATGAGGCGTTGAATTTGTACCATCTGACTGTATACCGGTGGAATCAGGGATCACAACAAAACTTGGGCTTTCCCCACATATTGGAGAGGGCTGAGAAGAAACAACGCGTGATGCCAAATCTTCCAGTTTTTGTTCCAACTCAGCGATGCGTTCAGCTTGATCCTCTCGACTACATCTCAATCAGTATTTGTTCATCACGTGAATTCGAGCATCATTGGAACATCTGCGATGCTTACTTTGTCTTGACCGCTTTCCGCTTTCGCATTGCAGGTGCTTGCATTGCGCAATCTCTGCCTAACCGATTACACCTGCGAAAGTATAAGCATAATCCATGTGAGATCATCGCATACTGCTAGCATACCTCTCACATTTTCCGTCGGCGTGGTTGTAGCATTTGGCCTTGGCCTTGACACAATTCTGACAAGCCTGTGCTCGGGGATTAACGTATTCAGCCATGTTAAGTCCATATCCATGAAGATGAAATGTGAAGGGGAGGAGACGGCTCAATATAAGATGTCCGACGGAGTTGAGGTCAGCAAGGTCAGTCCGTCTCCGTCGGAGTGAAACCCTAACGAAGCTAAAAACCTAACTGCACACAGCCGAACTAGGGGCCTGAGGCTCACTAATCACCAGATCAGGCAGAGAACCATGGCCTTCCCGCGCTCGCTCGCCGTGAAAAGATCTCCAAGAGTCCCAGCACCGATCTAGAGTGACGAAAAATCAGCTCTGCTTAATAATTAGGGACATTTGATGATCATGCTCACACCGACGGAACAACTCCCGAACAGACCCGCGAAGAATCTGAAACATAAGATTTGTGGACCGGTCTTTGCAAAGCCGCAGGCTGTATTAAAATCCAGAAACCCAAGATTGAAACTCTGCAGAATACGTGTTCTGCCAAATATCTCAGATAACGGACTGATAAACATTGGCCCAATAGCAAAACCCAACAGGAATATTGAGAGGACTATGGGCTTCTGAGCGGCATTGGTGATGTTGAGTTCTAAAGCAATGAGATTGAGCGCTGGAGCTACGATCGTGGTGGGAAGTGGGCTCATGAGGACAAATCCAGAGATGGAGAGGATCGCTCACCATTTTTGATCACCTGCCCAGTTCTTTGGATTTTCTGGGTCGTCGGGTCCATCTCAAGCGACCTTCAAGCTATTATCAAGACTGAGATGGTATGGCTATAATGAAGGTAGACTCAAAAGACTAGGAGGTTGTGCCGGAACACTTATGCTGATTTCTTTTGTAGAACCCGATTTTTCCGATTCTTTCGCTTTGCGCTTGTTCGAATCCTGGAATCCTCTTTGTTTTTCCAGGGACAGCCTAATCTGCGGGGCAATTGCACTATCAAAATTGCGTGGAGTAGAATCTTCTCCAGTAGTCGCCATTTGATAGGGATTGGTAGATTTTTTGGTTTATTGATTCAAAGAATATCAAGAAAAAGTTTACTTCTTAGGGCTGTGTCAATATCTAAACGAAAATTTGAAAGAAAAATAAAAACTGGGAATCTCTATTCCTCAATAACAACGCTTAGTATTTTCTCCATGTAATTCATCTCCTTGTTTCCAGTGGGTCATCGTATGACCCCCGCTCCGCCGGCTTCCTCGGACGACACCGCCTTACATTCTGTTACACAAGAATTGCCTTGTCCTTAAATTCTTTTATAGTAAGCTTACTAAGACTTTTGTACTACGTACCTGTTCGTGTATCGACTCCGGAGATCTATGCGTACTGATAGGTATATAAAAAATAAGCAGTGGGGTAACGTTGGAGTCTATTACAAATAAGTCTCCACTAATTCGTCTCACATACATGCTTACGGGGAGCACAGGCCTAAGGTTGACACAAGTAAATAAAATGACTAGTAGAGTGACATCGCAGATATAATACCCTTAACTTGAACATAAATAAGTCCGAGAATCGGGGCAATAAGTGGGGACTTTGTTTTATAGTTTCTAATTTAGGGTCACCCTGCCAGGATAGCTGATCTCTTCATATCCATGGGTTATTGAATTTCGTCATTTTCAATCAACGCCAAGACCCAGGAGTCCTCAATACGCCATATGTAAGATATTTGACAACATACAACCATATGCAGTTATGAGTTGTCTGCGATTTGCACCTGCCTCGAGTATGAAAGCACCGCAATGACTCCGAAACCGTGTCTATTGGATTTGCCTCCTATGGATCACCCTCGGGTCTCAGAAAGCCGGTACCTAATAGGGGAAAATCAAGGCGGCCGTTATTCCCGGGGCCCTCTCCTTGTCCTCTGGGGGGTTGAGGTATCAAAGAGGGCGGGCTTGGAAGTCAACCTCTTCAAGGGTTTCAAAACTCGTATCCCGCCAAATTGGAGACGCTCTCTATTCCCATCTTGCCAATCATATATCCTCTAACTACAGACCTCCACAAACAACCTATACAACACACAATAATGGGGCCGCCATGTACATCGAGTCAAATTGATGCAGCAACATCTCCGGGGCTTCCGCAGTCAACTCACTCTCAGCTAGAGTATTCCATCCTATGACCTTGACAAACCCCGCGAGAAAATTTTCAGCAGCTGCCTTGCCCATTGTTGGATTGACCCACTTACCACTCACTGCACTCCACTGTGCAGAGGGATCATTTGAATTGCTTAACGGTGCTATCGGATTCCATTCCGCTGATGCTGCCACAGTAGCAGGGGAAGCATCATGAAGATGATCTATAATCTCTGCGCAAGCTGCGATAGTATTGAATGTTGGAATAATGTTGTCTGAGATCGTGGGTGACGGAACTGTGATGCGAACATCCATTTGGTGGTCGATAGTGAGGCTGTCAGAGCCATTGGTTAATTCAGCCGGGTCGAAAGATGGATTTGTGGGATCTCTCTTGGGAATATCTAGGTTTTATTAGCTTATTGGAAAATTATCGGGTGTTTGAAAATAGATTGAAAACATACAAGGACCCCACAAAGCTACCGGAACGGACTTGACCACAGATTCAATCCCCTAGACGGGAGTGCCTTCTCCTGCCATTCCTGAAAGTTTAATAGTCGTGTCGGAGGAGGCTATAGCACTTCTTGATTCCCATTTGCCTACGGTAAATAGCTTTAGTAACATCGACCAGTTTAAGTTGTGAGTTGAGTGTTGCGTTTTGAATTGCAAACAAAACTTCCAGCTCGTATTTGCCAAGTCTCATCGGGGCTTGGATTCTGATCACCCTTCGATGTCGGGATCTATCCCGAGGCAATATTCATGGTGTGGTCCTGGGGATCAGAAGCCCGTTTACTCTGATCTTGCTCTTCAGTACTTGAAGGTGGTCTAGCTTGTCGCAACATCTGATAGAACTCTTCCAAGGTCAAGGGAGATACTGGTTCCGGACCAGGACCAAAATAAATATTGAATCCGAACACTCAGAAATCGACATGAACCTTGCCACTGAAAGGTGGACTTTCGATATACAAATCTGCGCTGATATTGACGTTGATGTGAACTGTCACAAAAAGTAGATCCATCAAGAACTACACTCCCACGTCAACATCAGCATCTCCGATGAGATGGAACGGTCTGTAGTTGATAAACTGGTCAATATAAGCATCGAAATGCGTCCGAAGTAGTTCAAGGTGAATATGAACTTGTAGTAATCCACCCGTCTGGCAACACTTAGGTGTGATGACGAAGCATGCTTGTCCAAGAATTGTCAGACCTCCATCCACTGTCCAATTAATACCCAACCTTGGCACAATTGGATAATGCTCCGGGGGTTTGTACCACTTCCCATACCCGCCAATGGTGAACATAATGCCCCTAGCGTGTGTGTAACTACCAAATCAATAACATAATGCATATCCGCCTGTGGGATGACAATCTGGAGAAAAAACGTAGGAGGATGGTGCAAGCTGGGCCTCAATATCCAGGAGCCCCCCAGCGAAGTCCACCATGGCTGCGATACCGAGCTCTACGTACACGAGCTTGAATCCAACTGGGGAGCCTTTTGGGATTGCAAAATTGCAATCAGCGAAAATTCCAAGGACAAGATTGGGATTAAACTCTAGAACAATCACCGCGTCAAATGACAGGATATTGAAAGCTGTAACTCTTGAACCAACGCCGAACCAGAGGCTGTTGTTCGTTGCGTTGATCCACATCCCATCAGTTAGAGTCTTGATGGTATCCATAGGAGTAGGGCCAGTTTTAACACTCATATTTGAACCGATGAATGGAAATTGTGGGACTTGAGATGCAGTTGGGAGGGTCAGCTTTGAGTTGTATCCAAATCCTCCAGCAATGTCAGATATTTCGGCGAATTCGAGAATCACCAGTGGTCCTACTAGCTCAGCCAATAGAAAAACTGTCTTGAATGAGCCCATGCCAGGAAAAATGATCGTACCATAACCACCTGCTGCCTCAAAGAGATATGGAGCGAATTCAATACCAATGCCACCGTAGTACATTTCTCCAACGTAGTCGAAAATTCCGGCGACAATTATTGGAGGCTCGGTGAAGGATATAGCTAGTCCATCGAGGTTGACATCAGTGCCTGTTATGTGAAGAATATCACCACTCCACTGTATACCCAGTCGGAAACCTAGGAGGCTGAAAGGAATTGGTCCCAGTGTGGAAGTGGCATCGAGAAGAATTGACAACTGATCGTCTTTCTACTCAAGACCTAGATTTTTGATGGAAAGCGGATCGAAGGATTTTGTCATAGGAGCAACAGCTGGAGGGGTGGATTTAATTTAAGTTGGTGTGTCTTCGAGCGTGCCTCAAGCCCGAAGCTTTAGAGGGACCAGAGATACGGATGTACTTGTTTTCTGTTCCAGTAAATAGTCTAAAACGAGTTGGAGACTCATCCTTATTAATAACCGCCATGAAATGAAACCCAGGAAGAAGGACAAGATCGGTGGCAGCAGTTGGTGATTTGATATCCTTGTCCTCGAAAGGTCTAATACCGGCGTCAAGATAGGCATTTATGTACTTCAATTATCCTTGAGTAAGACTCGGCTTATAGCCGTCAGCGGTAGAAGACTTATCTTGCACCTATAGAAAGTCCATTTCGTCAAAAGTTTGCTCTATTATTAGACTGCGTGATGGGTAACCCACGGGTACCCGTTTGGCTGTGCTTCCCTTTTGTTTCTAGGCCAAATTTAATACGGATTTTTTGACAGAACTAGAAATTTCAGGTCTATCACGAAAATACGATATTTATTAAAAAAAACCTTAGGGCTTTACCCGACGCACGGCTAGGCACGGACCAACTGGTCCGTGTACGGGTACCCATCACGCAGTCTATCTATTATAGAAATTATAGGTAAGAGTTAGGGCTCTTACTCTCCGTACACCTAAGAGAGAGCTATGAAAATGACCTTCTTACTTTTAAAACTCACTAAAATCACAATTTGTATTATTTTAACTTAAAATCAAGAATGTGAATCAATTAATAGTAGTTAATCCACGTACTTTAATCATATCCTCAATTTTACAAGTTAATTACTCGGTATAATGTTGGAAGTCACGTGGATCTACCCGATCCTAAAGCTTTTATAACTCCTTGTACAAATTCCCCCTCTTTTTTAGCATATACGGCAATTCCTTTAGCTTTTCTTTTATCCACCGCTATATCTCCTTAATTAGGTTTAAATCTAGCGAACAAGGTAGCTAATTAAAGCCACGAATGCCGTGCTATAGCCGTGGAAGCCGGGCCTTCCCCGTATAGACCTTTATACCGTCTTCTATAAAGATATACTCTAGCCTAAGTTACTCGAATAGCGGGAAAACCACAGGTTATAAAACTTCCTAGAGGTAGGCCTTAGAGCAAATACCCTTACATCTAGGAAGCTTCTCTATAAAGACTATTTCCGACTTATAGTCCTAGCTAATAGCACTATAAATCATGACCGAAACCCTCCCTAACCTATAAACGGACTTTATATAATCCGTATAGCGCTTTTCGTCTACCCTCCGTATAACCCAGATCCCTCTACTCTTCCCAACCTCGAATATAGCTTCATCTAGCCAAATAACCTTCCGCTAGTCGCCTCCGGCCTTACCATCCTCCCTGTGTGCCACATAGTCCGATGTCCCCCACCACCGGTGTTCCATCGCAAATCCCAGTCTTTTCTTAGGTTACTTACGTGATATATAGGGTCGAGGGCATGTAATACAGCGGCGGTAGCCTACGCGGCGTAGTTCTCGACGGGTGGTTCGAACAGAGGCCTTCACTCATAGCTAGGCTTTAACCTGCGAAATTGATAGCCGGCGCGTCGACTAGTCTTTTACGATATAGCGAATACAGCGGCGGATTTCTCTTATAGACATTAAATAAGGCTTATAAACTTTATTTTTTCATGATCGTCGGCTAGATTCTTGTCTTGATATCGTCTGAATTGACCGTCATGGTACAATAGTCTTATCGACGATTTCGCGTTATAAGAATCCATCGCGTGCATAAGCTCGAATTAAGTCCCCGCCCCCCCATTTGGGACACCCCGCTTAATTCTAGCCCACCTACTTCCAACCCTATTAACTCGACAAATCTTGAACTTCTATACAATCGCTTGTAGCTATAGATTCTATAGACGAATTAGATTCATCCTTATCAATTTCACGATCTCCTGCCTCGATCTAAGCCTTTTTAATGGCCTAGATGTCTACAACTTGGAATTCGGACTAGTCTGAACCTTCCGTCTTTTCCTAGGCTCTAATTGCTCGACCCGAGCTTCTAACTGTTTAATTCGAAGCCCTGCCTGTGCTAAAGCATAGTCCTTCTCGTCAAACCCTTTTACAATCTTCCTAAAGAGCTTTTAGTAGGTTAGCAGATCGGACTCGCCTAATCAGGCAATTGCCTCGGCCTGTATTCAAACGTTTTTTCTAAACCGGGGAAAGCTTCTAAAGAGGTATAGCTGCTTCTCGAGACGATTCGTGGCCTTTAATACGATTCTAAAGTGTAGACCTCGGAACTCTATAGTTAAGACTAGCTTTTCATACAGACGCGCTATTTATGATGTCCTCGAGTCCTCGTATGACGCCTTCTTCGGTATATATACTCTTTATGATCGAATCAAAAAATGTGCCAAATTTAAAAGATATTAAATAAGGTGTTGTAAAGATATAATTATTTAAAGTGAGTGGGTGGGGAGTGGCGGTGAGCTAAGCAAGGTGTCCCAAATGGGGGGGGTGGCCCAAATGGGGTGGGGACTTACTACGCGCACAGGAGTATGCCAATCGCTATCCGGATTGTCTCGAAGAGGACTTGATAGGATTGAGTCTTGCATCTTTGATATTAAGGGATTTGTATTGATGGTTGATTTAAGGATAAATTATAAAAGGAAGGCATCGAAAAATCGACGCGTCGACGCGTCTTGCTTAAGTGGTCGTAGAGTAATGGCCCCTACTCTTACATCCAGCTGATTCTGCCGTAGTGGTTCCTTCCATACTTACTGACTCTTCGAACTCTTCCAATGAGTGCCAGGACAGAGCAACCTCTTTTGCAAACAGCAATGGTAAGATGCTCCCCCAAGACCCGTCTGCATCACCAACACAAATTTAGCTGAAAATGACATTTCTCCTTGGGTCATAGCTATGTCTGTGCATCAGTCCCATATACCTGAGGGCACAAAACCGGCAAGCCACGTACTGGAACCTCCCTTTTTGCACTAACATAAATCCAGGTCCTTGGCACCGGAGCCACTACGACGAATACCGAATCGCCTTCAATCCATGGGAAGGATGGTACCTAGATAGATATCCACTACCCTGTTGCGTCGTCGAAGTAATCGAACGAGTTAAAAACAACTTCCTCGATGCTGATGACTCGGTTCGAAAGGCAACGTGCAACATTATCACTCCTCTTCACCCTCTTATTCCTGGCAATCAAGAGAAGTACACGACTACACTCGACGCTCAAAATGGGAAAGTTAGTCCAATGGCGGCTCCTGTCAAGCAAAATACCCATATCTCTTTCATCTCGAGGTGCTCAGTGCCACTCTTTCTCATTACCAGTGTAACAGTTATAACCCACAAATTGCCCTCAAATTTACGGACAATTTCACTCTTCTTCTCTCTGATATCCACTCCTTGTCACTGAACGAGCCGAATAAGCATGAAGACGAAACTGCTGCTATTAGAGCTGATATCAATTCCAACGCACAACGAGATGTTCTAGCCCAAGCCAAACAATAGGTATCAAAACCACAATGCCAGCCGCCTGAACAAGGCCATCGCAGCCTCCGTAAGGTTTTCATAAACTTTCTACACTTTTCGAGATCCACAAGAGCCCAAAAACATGCCAACGGATCCACCATTCCTCCTCAACCTGTCTCGATATCTACGGAACTCCCAATTGCAAATGCAACCTCGCTCCAGGCTCCCCCGAAAGCCAAAGGAGCCAAAGATTTACCATCCCCTCCTCCGCATCCTAACCCTTACCGCCGCTAGCAATCACGATTACAGCGCTTCCCCTACTAAACGCAAAGTCCTCGTTATACTTCTCAGCCGCATCATGACCTCCATCCCCCAACAAGCCCTCACACCCTTCGTCCTCTTTCTAACTTTGACTAGACATCTCCTAGCCCTGCGATCCAGCAATAGCTACATCAATCCCAGCGAGACATGTCCATATTTCGATGAGGAAGGCCGACGCGTGGACGACTACTATGACATTGAAAATTTTGAGGTGGATATTGGTGAGAGGCTAGGCCCGAGACCGAGATATGCTGTTGATCTGTCCAAGGAGGAGGTTGCTATTTTGGTCGGTAGCGGTGAAATGTGGTGTGTGGAGGAGGTTTTGAGTCCGCGGCCTGTAGGACTTCAGGAGGACATGTTGAGTGGAAATGAAAGTGATGAGGGCCTGGGTGTCAATCTGGATATTCTTATTGCATGGGAAAGCGAATTGGCCTCGGGGAAGTCGATGGAAGATAACACGGGTAACTGGGATATTAAGTCACTTAAAGATTTGATGGTCTTAAGTGGAAAGTCATAGATAAATTTTCAACTACACGAATTTCCTTTAATAAATTGAATTCTCTTTTGCCTAATATTTGTCTACCATAAATAAAAGTAGCATAAATGCTAATATTTCAAAAAAATAGAAAAATGTTTCAATTAAACTTCAACTTAAAATTCGATTTTATTAAGAATGTCATTGTAATTTAGGTTGAATTATCCTTTTCCGTATAATAGAATACTAGTGAAAGTGATGATAGTCAGTGAAATACCGAAAAGCATGTTTGAGGAGCAGACCCGCTCTAACACCTATTATTCATAGAAAATTATGCTTACCTCGACGCACTTGTCGGGGTTGACCATGTGGCTTGTCTTACGGCTAGGGATAGATTAGTTAATGATAAAGGGGGAGGGCCCTCGGTCACGGAGGAGGCTAGGCTGAAGTTCTTCACTGATTATGACCCTATCCAACCGTTTCGGAGGACTTCTATCGTCGGGGAATCGTATTATTTCGGTACAGCGATTTTCGTTGGCTGCTACTAAAAGCATTTTTGGTTTGGTCAGGGGCAGTGCAGCGAGGTCCCTAATCGGACCAAGTTAGGGCGGTATAATTCAGCGTATGAGATTCTTAGGTTTGGAAATAAAGCTTGCTAATTGTTGGATTTGGCTAGATTGAAATGTCACTAGACAACTTTGGTGCTCTTTAATCAAAATACCTGAGATCCAGATGTGTGTGATTCGTTGAAACAGTAATCCTTTGGAGATAACACTGTGGGACCTCAGATTCGATCCCTCTCAGGAGTCTTATAGAGTTTGCATCCAGTAGTAACTGCCTGCAAGGTTTATTTCGGACCTGACCAAGCTTTTCCCAATAAGATTTGCTATTGCTTAAAAGTTGAAGCTATTCCAGATTTTCTTTCGCAATCAGTATTTCACATTTGGAAAACGACGTACTATAGGTCAATGATTACTCGTGAGAATGGATTTCAAAATCATAGACGAGCCTATATAGGCCCTCACAGTAAAGCAGCTTAACTGCCCAGCGATTTGCGTTGCAGAAGTAAAATCTGTAATAACAATTGATAATAGACATAGCCAGGATGGCCTCAGTAATCGCCCCACGGCTGTAAGGCGCTATGCATTTTTGGCGCTGAGAGAGAGACATCCCAGACCGCTCTGTTTATCACTCAAGTATACTGGTTAGTATTATTAGTACTGCATATGACAGCTACATGCACTCGGGTAAGAAGGCAAAGACTTCAAGTCCTAAGGAATAAACGTACTTATAAACAAGAGAAAAAGAGCCATCGGACCTGTAACTGCATTACATATTGCAGTTGCTGTATTCAAATCCATGGTTTAAAAATAAAAAAAGTGTAGTCCCTCTCATTCCTTTCCAATTTCCCCCTCAACTTCTTTATCCGCAGCCGCATCCACAAGCTGATGATCCGTAACATAACCCTCAAACTTCCAAGTCGGCACTCCCTTCTGGAACAACTCATCCAACTGCTCCAAACTCCTCCCCTTCGTCTCGGGAACAAAAAAGAATATCCAAAGCACGAGAATCACATTGCTAGCGCCCCAAATATAACCATATTTCGGACCCCAATTGAGTGCGTCGTGATTGATGAAGTATGGAGTGAAGAATGAGCAAAGCCAGGCGAAAATGAAGTTGATTCCGCTGGCGATACCTACGGTCTGGGATCGGAGTCGCTGCGAGGGAATTTCGGAGGTGATGGCCCAGAGGACGGGCCCTTGTCCTACGCCGTAGATCCAGGTGTAGACGATGCTGAGGCCGACGAGGGCTTTGCCGGCGGATGAGGAGCCAAGTGCTGATTTGGTGTAGACAATTGCCATGGCAAACATCATTATTGAGGATATGATGGAGCAGGTGATGAGCAAGGGCCGGCGGTTAAGAAATCTCATGGCGGGGAATGAACCCATATTTCCAGTGAGAGCAATAGCGAGTCCAACCATAACCCACACAAATGGTGTTCCGATGCGAGCCTGGACGTAAAAGTAAACGGAGTAGCCAGCGAGAAATACAACTCCGGTTGCAGTTTGGCCAACCGATGCCCCGAAGGTGATCAATGTACGCCGAAGATCACTTCCACGAAACATATCCATTATTTGCGCGCTTCCATGCAGCTCTTGTTCCTTATCCCATGCGGCTTGAATATCCGAAACCTCTGCAAGAATATGGTTCATGTTTGTGAGGCCACGTGTTTTTCTGATTGATAAAACTGCGTTGTCGTGTTCGCCACGGGAGATGTAATAACGAGGCGTGTCTGGTAAGAAGATGAGAGTTGTCGCCAGGAAAAGTGGAATGATGTACATTACGCCCAGGGGAATTTGGTAGGATTTCCGCTCGAGAGACTCATTAGTGTAGTTGTCGACAAGAATGCCGAAAAGTGCTCCAAGAGATGTGTGAAATGTGACCATGCCAACCACAGAGCCACGAAGATGGGCTGGAGCTATTTCGCTCATGTATGTGACAGAAAATGTGAGGTAAAATGCATTAGATACTCCAAGTAGAAATCTCCCAGCATATAGAGCTCCTATCGTTGTGGAGCCAATTTGAACCGAGATGGCGACAAGTCCAACGGCACACGCAATCCAGATACCGAGTCGACGGCTTGCACGAGGTCCGAGGGCATAAACTCCGAAAGAAGCAACCAAGCCACCCACGTTCATCAAACTTTGGATCAATCGCTGGACTTTGGTACTAATATTGTAACCAATGGTGATATGTGGCTAAAGTTCTTCATTAGCGAAGATCAAGCACCGATGATGAAAAACCACGAAGCCAGCGGAGCAAAGGAATGTATCGAGGCAACCTGCATTGCTTCAGAGTGACTTACTTCAGGATATCCAAAAACGCGTAGGAAGCCTGGCATGCTTTGAAATCCCGCGACAGCTGCTGAATCGTACCCATATTGAAATTGAGCGAAGCCAATAAGGAAGCAGATAATGATAACCCTCTTCTCCTCCCACATTGTGGAGAGGCGGCCACGAACGGGTTGTGATATGGCCTCCATCTTCTATAGACTTCAAGTGTAGGGCACGCGTCTGCCTGTAAGAAGTATGTATCCACGAGAGGTTGGGGTGATGCTGCCAACAATTTATACTTCTCAGTCGTGGTATCTATGAGATTAAGTTGTTGATAAAATTGGAAAAAATGTCCTGCTTACTTGTTAGAAGTTCTTTATGGGAAGCTGATCCGGTCGCGCGCTTCAGGGGTTGGGGATAATTCCACGGGATGTGGAGTGCCCCGCACTTTGATTCGTTTTCGGTACTTATTGTCCTGCAACTTCTACCAGTCAAGTACTCCCAATGTACTGGATGTAAGTCTTACAAATCATGATTTGCAGAGGCCCGCAAGTTCAGCCTTCCATTGTTCAAATATCCCAGAGAATTGGTTGAGGACACGCACAGTTTTACCCACCTGAACCTAAAAGATAGAGGACCTCTGCGATGAAAAGAGCCGAAGAAAGCATAACCCATGAACGAAAATGATTGTGGAAAAAGAATTGTCATTAATCATTATGCCATCCATCACCGTTGCTGCCCATTAGAGAACAGTCATACTTTCCGTCAGCTTGATATCACGACTGCTAAATCCAACGCTAACAGTAAACTCGCCAGACGGAATGACCCAATCCTGAGCGACAATATCCCAGTAACTCAAATCCCTCCTCATTAAGGGGAACTCAACGGTTTGCGCTCCACCAACCGCAAGATTCACTTTCTCGAAGCCACGGAGTTGCTTTGGGGGTGTACCAGCGGGGGCGGATGAGGGCAGCGTAATGTACAGCTGTGGAACTGTCGCCCCACTGACGGCTCCTGTGTTGGCAACTCCAACACTGACTGTGTATAAAGTTTCCCAGAGACCTGGATTTCCGCCTGGAACAGTATCTTGTGCGGCTGCAACAGATGACACAGTGGAGTTGTCAGACTTTGCAACAGTCAATCCAGAAAGCGAAAAGTTTGTATATGATAGACCAAAACCAAATTCATATCGAACAGACATGTTTTGCGCATCAAAATATCGATAATCGATCTCGAGCTTCTCATCAAAATATGCTTGCCAAGCGTAAGGATCGGTGGAGTTGACAGCGGTGATTGGGGGGGCATTGTAGTCATCAATCTCCAAAGCAATGGTGTATGGCAGCTTGCCAGATGGGTTAGAAACACCATATAAAATATCCGCGATGACATTTCCAGACTCCTGACCGGGGTAATGAGCAGCGATAATGGCCGTGACATTTTCATGATCGGCCCAAGGGAGGTTGTTGATGCCAGATGAATGCGTTACCACAACTGTATTATTGCAGTAAGAGGCAACACTTTCGACAACTTCGTTTCCATACCAGTCAGTATCTAGTGAAGTTCGATCGGCACCTTCCTCTGCCCAAGTCTTGAGAAAAACCAGGCATACGTCCGGCGATTGAGGGATGGTCAATGTGGAAATATTTGTCGTGGCAATCAAAGTGTTGTTGAGGAATTGCTGAACAAGAGCTCCGTCGGCCTGAGCCTTGGCTTTGATTGCTTCGAGGGGAGTCACGAGATAGGTCAATCGTCCAGTTCCGGATCCACCGCCAACAGAAAGAGTACCAAACTCGAAGTCGGCCTGGTTGTAGTATCCTTCGGTATCTTCGCTGGCATCATTTCCGAAAACGATGATCGATTTGGGAGACTTGAGCGGCAAAGCATTGTTGACATTCTTGAGAAGGACAGTAGAGGCCGCACCCATTTCTCGGATAATGGCAGCGTGATCGGCTCGAACATCGACATCCCGAGTTCCGTTGAGAACAAAATCTGTGAACCATGTAGACCTGGGCGAGAAAGTGTTGAGGTCGGCGGTGGAGGGGTCGATCAAAGGATAGTCTCTATCTTGGCCGAGATAGTAGTAAGGGGTCATGATTCTGGTAACCATGTCGTCCAACCGTGTGACATCGAGGGTTCCATTGTTGACAGCAGTTGTGACATTGCCTCCAAAGTAGGAGCTATTAGCGCCGAATATCAACCCATAGAGACCGAGACCACCAGGCATATTCATATCCAAGCCGCCCTCAATAGAAGACAATCCGGAATGAGTTCCGCCCCAATCGCTCATCACGTAGCCTTGAAAGCCGAGCTCCTCCTTCATCAGTCCGTTCAGAGCCTTCGAATTCTCGCAGGCGTATGATCCGTTGATTCTATTGTAGCTGCACATGATGCTTGAGACACCAGCACGAACAGCATTGGCAAAGGGCCACATGTACAATTCATGCATGGTTCTGTCATCCAAGTTGGAGGACACTGATTCTTGAAGAAGATTTCCACTGGTGTCGTATGTCGGGTTGCGTTGGGTTTCTTGTTCATAAGCAACCCAGTGCTTGGCACAAGATTGGAGTCCATTACTTTGGAGACCGAGGATGGTTTCTTCCATAGCCACACCAGTCAGGTAAGGATCAGGAGAGAACCCTTCCCAGTTGCGACCGGCATAGGCACTTCGACCAAGAGGGCCGGCCACGGGACTGTTTAGAATTAGCAAGGGATCAAGAATTTAAGATTTCGGAATGAGACATACCCAAGAGCAATGTGAGCTCCCTTTCCTCGGAATTCAGCGCCCATGGCAACTCCACGTTCATAGATCAGTTGCCTGTCGAACGATGCTGCTGCGGAAACACCCGCCGGGAAGACACTGGCATAATCGACGATTCTGATAGCAAGAGGTCCATCTTGAAGGCAAAGTCCTCCAAAACCAAGTCTTGGAATTGCAATGATATTGCCAACACAGGGTCCGGGAATTCCAGTTACCATACCGGACTTCTCCTCGAGTGTCAATTCGGTAACAAAAGCCTTGGCTTTTGCGAGTGCATCCTCCCAACCACCCGCACCAGTTGCATTGGCTATGTTAAATGTCAGATGAGTGAGATTGGAATGAATGCAAAAGGAGGACTCACGAGACGGGTATACAGGAGGGACAGAACCATATGGACCCAAGATGGTGGTATTTAACGGCTCTACAATGGCGGAGGCCGTTGCGAACAAAGTCGCCAGGCGCAAAACTGATGAAAACATTTTGCTGGGGCGTCAGAATACAAGGAGGGTGACTCTGGATGAGATTGAACAGTTTCAAAAGGGCAGCATGGTGACTTTATACTTATGAGGGCTGCCATAGTAAGAGTAATGGCACGTTTTCGATCAAAAGTGGACGCAGTCGCCCCGAAAATTTTCAACGCTGCCAATACTGACGATTTCAACGTACTGTCCCGCTCCATCTTCCCAAAAGTTTAAAATCATCTTTTGGATCATCAAGGATTCCAGTTTTGCAGCAAAACTAATGAACAGACATTTCATAGTCCGAAGTTCACCCGCCCCGGCTTGCATGAACCATTTTCCTCGATGTGGGGCAGTTCTTGACACGCAATGGGGGATGGAGAACAATGGAGGCATGATGGGGGAGGACCCGGGGGCAGCTGTGGGGATGCCGCAAGAATAGGAACTGTACGTGAGGAGAGAAGGGCCGAACTTTCGACTCCGCATTGCTTAACTTGCTCCACTAACTTTGTTACCCCGCTCCCCTCCCCGAACAATGCAGGGAATATACTTTCCACCCGTTGCCGATTGCTGGACCGCTCAGTTGGCAAACTTCCGAAGATATACCATCAAGAAAGTTAGGGGAAATTACAAACCATTACCAACAGGATAAGGGCGGTTTTTGGACTCTGCCAAGCGGGGTTGAGTGGTGCTTCTCTCCGCTTGGAGAGGAGTGTAGACAAAATCTGAAATTTTGCTAGGAGTAAGAATCCAACATGAAAATCTAGTGTGAACAGTGGAAGTGAACCGTGTAATAAACAATTGCGATGAAACTTGGAACAATGGATGGTGTTTTCAGTAATCAATCCAGTGCCGGGAGTGGGGAGAGGATATTGCATGCTATTGCTGCAGGGATTGTCACCGCTGTCAAAACCAAGTTAATGGGTTATATTTGAGTGACGGTTCTGAAGGCGGCATCACTGACCACAGCCGTTGGAACAGCAGTTAGGCCCCCGAGTCATATCTCGACGCCGGTGCTGGCAGCCATCTCGACAATGACTCGGAATGCACCTCTCCCACGCTTTCACCCGAGAATGGTTCTGGTTATGGTCCCCTCATTCCCCATTATCCGAGTTCCCTGCCTAATTGACTCCCCAAGCCCCAGGAACCGAGGCCATATGCAAGATGAGGACATCGCGAGGTGGACGAGGGAGAGGTTGAGGCCTTCGAGCCAGCTGCCAGCCACCACCTAGGCTTGGGCCGATAGGCATTTTTATCTCGATTTCGCCGCTGGTTCAGCCGAAGCTCCATCTCGATTGCGCGTTGCATGTTCCTGCAGATTGGTACTGCACATCTTCTCGTCCGATTCGATCAGAGGATGGCTTCGAGGTAGTATTTTGTTGTCTTCGGCTCTGAACGACCCTATCGACAGTGGGCTGCTCCCGTCGTTCCGCGACCGGCGGTGGTAAAGACACAATTCTCGCATCTCTGGGAATGGAGCCTATCTGGCGTCTGGACTCTGGGGATATCTGCTGGGCACGGGAGATGTTCGGTAGTGCGAGGAGCATAGTGCTGTTGAAAGAAGAGAAAGCACTGCTTACATTTTCTTAGCTTAGGTGCCTGTGCCGCAGATTGCAACAAACGATCCGCTTTCGAGAACAACAACACCCAAACAAACCCCCAAACACCGCAGCTCCGAAAGAAACACCCAGCTCGGGAACTCCTGAGGATCTGTGAAGATATATGCTGACGAGTCTTGCAGTCGTACCCCCAAGTGCAAATCCGCGATATCCTCGTCTTGATTACCCCTCCCTTCGTTGTCCTACTCCCAACATTACCGATGTTCCAATATCTTCATCCGCAGGACAAGACCACATAAAATCGAAGCCTATCGCATAGAGGTACGCCCGAGCTTCCCGCCGATAACGGCAATGGCGTGTCAGTCGCCTTCAAATGCAGCAGACGCCGACTTGGTCCCACCCGAATAGAAGAGTTCAACAAATGACCACGAGGTAGACAGGGACGGCAGAGTGATGGATCCCATATGTGATATCTGCGAAACTTCCACGGAGCCGCAGCGGTGCTTCGTTTCCATCAGTGGAGCGGATATCTGTGCCTCGTCGCGAGACAGGGTAATATTCTGCTTGGCCTCGTCTGAACAATTTGGCTCTGCTGATTTGATATATTGCTTCTCGTCATCATACGGATACAAGAGAGCGCTTTGAGCAGCAGATTGCTGGAGATGTGTCCGGGACTGGGAATTCTGCTGGCGAAAACAGGGTTTTGACTTGGTTTCTCCGTTTCCAAAACATCTTTGATTTTGGGCTTTTCAAGCTTGGGCTGTTTGGCATATGGTTGCCATCAATGACGCATGCAAAAACCAAGTGACGGTAGACTTTGATATTTTGACAGTTATCTACAAGCTTCATAACCAGACTTTTGCTTCCCAAGTGGAAGACGAGCAGACTTGGTGTTCGCATGACGTGCTCTCTACAATCTACAAAGGAGCTGGCTAGTGCAGACAACCCAAATCGCGCTGTTGGACTCAATGAGAACTCTTCTTCGAAACATGCGATTTACATCTCCGCCAGTGTTTGCCCCATTCTCTGTCCATCCGGGTATCAAACGAAGGTGGACCTGACATAAGGTTAAATCCTGAAGGATGGCTGAGTGCTGACAAGTGTTTGGAAATAAATCGGTACCCGCGGTGAGTGAGATGCAACAGGCCCCAAATAGCATCTAGTTCCAACAAACTGGAGTACAAATTCCGGGCTATGGAAGTTTGGGATTTAATTTCAGCATTGAGCAAGCACTACTCTATATCTTCATTTTTCTCAATCTCGTACAACCACCAAAATGATTATCCCGGTTGCCTCTCTGTACCTTCCTAGTCTTCTTCTCCTGGCCGCTGCAACCTCAAACGCCGGCGTCGTCGGTTTTTCCAAGAAGTCCAACCTGCTCAAGAGAAACAACATCAGCAAGTATTACGAATGCAGTGCGGTACAGGAAGCTTTCATCAACCAGGCCTACAAGGATACCCTTAAACTTGCGGACAACATCCAACCATTTTTACCCGTCCGCGATGAACTCTTTGCTCCTGGCCAGCAGCCTGGTCCTCTGGAAATTCGATATTTTGGAGCCGACATTGCGCCTAGCAATGACCCAAAGCCGTTGCTCGTTCGAAGTTTACCACCCGACATCTTGCTAGAGATTCCATGCTGACATTCTTGCTACAGCTGTCATCAGCAACATTGCTAATTGGTATCCATGGCCTATCTTCGACTGGATTTTCGGGAAGCGCATTGAGGTGTCTTGCATCGATCTGCCCAACAAGACAAAGTTAACATGCGAGACACAAATTGGCAACCAAAGACAAAAAATTGCAGCCTATGCTCTCAGCGAGAATGGTGCTCAAATTGTCTTTTGCGAGTTGTTCTTTAACCACCTTACGCTTGATCAAGTTCAGAGTAACCTGCAAAATGACCCAATAGCGCAAAAAGATCTCACTCAAAAGAAAAGTTCAGCGCATGTTATGTTCCATGAAATGACGCATTTAACTATCATTACTCAGACCAGTTCTGGCAAGTCACCTTCCTCCGTCTGAAATTTCTGCTCCACTAATGTCAGTACGGGAGCAGTGGTTGTAAAAGACTTGCTCTCCGACCCAGTAACCCCAACAGGGGTTCGAACGTATGGGCCAAGACTTTGTGAGAAGCTTGCTGCCAGGTTTCCGTCCTTTGCAGGAAATAATGGTAGGTGATGCCCCAGTCCCATGTTCGCCAAAACCATGCTGCAAGGACTACAAACTAACGAATTATTAGCGGACAACTATGCCTGGTATGCGACAGCAAAGTATTTCTCCAACATTTTTGGTCTCCCTAATACTCCAACCTTCTCCTTGACGAACGACACCGATCAACCTGATGTAGGGCCTTTCCTCGATGTACTAGATGCCACAGACGACAGCTCCTTGAACAACAGCGTCGTTCTCAGTGGCTACGTGCCAGATGGACAAGAAATCAAGGATGTTCTGAGTTTTGCGCAGAGCTTTAAGAATTTCCCAAGCAATCTGTCGGCTCACCCGTCTGGCCTCGCGATACCAACGGCTACTGGCGATGCAGGGGGGCCACCACCAGCGGTGACGACTGCGCCAGCTCAATGTAATGTTCCTGCTGGATGCACAAATCAAGCAACCGCGAGTGGAGGTTGTGCAATAATTTGTGGGTAGGATACTGAGACTCCGAAACTATTTAATTCACAATTTAAATTCAGAAGAACGCGGGTGGAAGTTGGTATTCAGGGGTCCGCATGGTTTGTTTTATACAGGGGTCGGTTTTAAGTCAGTCGGGAAAAGGGTATGTTTCTTGAAGATCGTGGATAGAACTCGCATTCCTCAATTCTGGAATTTTATAACTGATACAATACAATCGAACTACTAGCTTGATGTTGGTGACTCGGTACGCAGTGCTGTAACAATGATGACGCACGTGATGAGTAATTCTTCCTTGGTTAGGCTACGTCACAAATTCAGGGCTGAGCAGTGAGCCCTACAGCTGACGGGGGACGTAAGATCTCAATCTATTGCCACGCCGCCAGTCTCACCCACGCGGGCAAGTAACCCACGATTTGAAGATAAAGTCTGACACGGTATAAAATTTTCAAAGTTTCTGAACCTGTCTAAAAATAGTCATTCCCTTACTTTTCTCTTTTTCTTATTTCTCCAGATCACATCTCCGCTGAATTTTCGAGATTTTCACAATGGAAGGCACCGCCATGACGGAAAACATTAACTTGGGCTCCCCGGAGCATAAGCTAGCAAGGGAACAGGTCCTGCTGAATTACTTTGCTGAGCTAGCAGCATACCCAGAATTCGAAATACTTGACTCACTGGTCCACCAACCTGATGCTTCTGTCACAGACGCAGTTCAAAAAACCCTTAGCCTAACCGCGGCCGCATTGGCTTCGAACGAATCCGGCGCACTTGGAAACCATCCTTGGCACCATACCACTTCACTCCTCGAGATTGCTCAAAGGACTGCACCTGCTAATCAGGTCAAGCTCGTCGAGTATGTTGTACAGCTTGGGAGAGTCACGATAACGAACCCGGCCACGGGTAATCCTTTGGAGAATGAGGGCTACATCGTTTGGACACAATTGCCATCGCTTGGTTATGGTGCCGCCGATGAATGGCACGCTTTTAGTAAGCTTTTGCTTTTCTACTCACTGCAGTATTTCTGGAACCTGCTAACAAAAATCGACCAGATGTCTCCGACTCCGAAACCACACCCATGGAGAGACGCCGCTGGTACAATTTCATCGCCTTCCTCGCCCAACTCAGCAACGCAGCCGACGTCGATTACAGAGATGTCATAATCCCTGAATTAGATTTTTCATTCTGGTCCTATCTAGCTTTCAAGTATGTTTTTGAACCAGAGGATATTGGTGCGCAGGCGCCTACTGATGTGGCAATACGAACGGCCTGCTTGTGGCTTGTGCATGCCGCGGATAGGCTGTGGGGTAATATTAAATATGAAAGGATTTTTGGGAAGGTAGGGAATGACCCCGGGACAAAGTTTACGAGAGAGATGTGGGACATGTGGGAAAGAGAGTTGCCGTCTATTAAATCTAAATGTACTGATGAGGAAACGAGGAAACTTGTTGATGAGGCTTTGGCGCAGATGAGGAGGGCTTCTTCGGAGGGATAAGCTACGGGGAAGGGTCTTGTTCATTTTCTGAAATCCTGTAGCGTTGTTCAATGTTCATAAAAAATCTAAATTTTCCTACAGGAGGAGAATTATCAGCGGCTTTCCTTGATTTTCTGGTACATGGTTGTGGGAATACGTAAGGTGAGAAGAAGATTGAAAGTTAGAAACAACTTCAAAAGACCAGGACTTGCAAAACATCTCAATCTGACCAATATCTCTACCAATTTTCAGTCTTAGAGATTTCTAGTGGGGGCGGGTTTCATCATTGATAAAAAATCGTTGATCTCACCAACGCGCTCACTTGAGTACCCGAAAGTGAAAAAAACGCTGTCTACGCAGCATTCCCGAACTGGTATACGATAATGCACCTATCCCCAAGTCCTTAATTTGATATTCCGTAACTGCGGCTGAACGTCGACCAAATAACCATATGCAGTATAGAGGCTCAGCATTCGAGGGGATCACCACGTGCATTGCAGAAGTTAGACCGGAATCAGTCCTCCACTAGTTTTCGGCATCTCGTACCTGCTTACGCTTTTCTCCCTCGGCTTTGTTGCTTTGCGGTTGTGTTCACAATTATTCACTGCGTTCGTCGTACCTGCAGGTCTGAATAAGCTGACAATACCCGGTTCCGGCTATTTGGGGGCTAGGCGAATACCCAAACTTCAGGGCAGTTCCCGAGGGATAGAAGCTTCTTTTTTTAAGCTTCTTTTTTAAGCTTCTTTCCTCCCATGCTACCTCTTGGCGAATCAGCCACGATTATTGATCTCGTTTGTGCTGACATAGGCTTTTCATGCGGGGAGCTCACACCATTTTATCTACGCACAGCGAAGCAATCCAGGCCCCAAGGATTTTATCGAAGATAATTTAGGTGGATTATTCATGCTGTATAATTCTGTATATTTCGAGGGATGATGAGGAGTACAGAGTATTAAAATAAACATGCTAACTATAGAATGTAAGTGAACTTTCGAGAATCCTCTATGATTCTTATCGCTGCATTTTTGTCCAATTATATAGGATAAAGCATATAGATGAAACAAAAGGAGACAAATATATACTATAAATATAATATAAGAGGGTACCAGGGGCAACACAATGATTCTAAGTATCTCGGTATGAAATCTGACCTAATTTCATTACTCGCTTTGCCTTCAAGGGCTGCAAAGTCTAAGCCCGATACCAGGGTCACACAAACATCGGGCAGCCCCGAGTTCACTGAATTATAAGAAGCATCGTCGAGAACGAAGAGTTCTGTCTCATCCCATCACCAACGTACTCTCCTAAAGTCTTTCATTACATTCTCAATAACTTTTTCTCATCTATCAATCATTTCAACTTTTCATCACTTTCAATCAAAAGATCAAAATGTTGCTCAACTTCAAGTCTGCTTTTCTGCTCGGCCTCGTCACCCTCTCAGTCGCCTCCCCAACATTCGACCTCGAAGCCAGAAAAAAAACTACTATCCCAGTCGATGGTGTCGTCTGTGCCAGATCCGACGGCACCGTTTCGAAGACATGGACACAGGCTCAGATACGCGCCTCTCGAGCTCAAGCCGACGCCTTGAAAAATGATGGGTTAACATACCCGAAAAAGTTCTCCAACAAAGATGCCAGGGGAAATGCAATTTTCAACTCCAAGGGGCAGCTTTATGAATTTCCTCTGTTAGACCCTGTTTGGACTGGTAAGATACCTGAACCTTTGAGTGAAACTAATTTCTTTAGTTTGGGAAAAGAATGCTGACCGTATTGTTTGTCCTTGTAGTTGGTACCGCTCCAGGACCCTCTCGCGTTATTGTGAAGTCGGATTACAGCTATGCCGGTGTTACTACGAAGAATGCGGGCGTTGGTGACTTGGTGCATAAATGTGAAAATGCTCCGGCTCCTGAGGCCCCTGAAGCTGAGCCCGCTGCAGAGGCTGCAACTTAGTGTAATGACTAGAGATGCGGTGATGTTTTAGGATTCTGCATTTCTATTTCTATCCAAGTTGTTGTTGGTTTTGTTGAAATGCATATATAGGAGAGGGTCGATGTCTGGGATTGGGATGCGTCATTATTAGCATGTTATCTGGTATGGGCGACTTGTTTTTTGTAGTTTGGTTGTGATGGAGGTATCATTCATTTTCGTAGTATTATTTAGAAAGATTAGATCCGTATGAAGTTCAAGCCTTGACACTGAGCAAAGTGTTCGCGGCTCCCTTTCGTACTTTTCGGGGCAAGCAGTAAATTTATTATACTTAGTAATAATTTAGTTTATTTCTTATTTATTATTTTATAGACTTTATAAAAAAATTATGAATCTTTAATATAAATTAAATTAATATTAAGTTTATAATATATAACATTTTTTTTATAAAACTCTTAATTAAAAAAATAACTGAATTAAAAATAAATTATAATTAAGTGATTTTTATCTCTATAAATCTATATAAAAAAGTAAACTTAAATATTTATTTAGAAATTATAAAATAATATATTTAGAAATTTAATAAAAAAATTCTCTTTAAAGATAATCTAAGTTAAATTAAATAATTAAGTTATAAAAAACAAGTAATAGAAGAAGGATAGGTTAGTGACTTATACTTGTCCTCTTAAAAAGGACGCAAGAGATATTAACACTAGATTCACTAGTTCCAAATGAAAACCTTGCCCAGGCCAGATAATCACCTGCTTTGAGTAAGATTAGATAGACAAATCGACAATGACATTAGAAAATAGGGATCCATGGCCACACGAACCAACTAAACTAAGCCCTACCCGCCTAAAACAGCTGCCCTTCACAAGGCGGTTGCTCAGATAAGTTTCTGGGGGCAGGGCAGGTGGGGAGCTCTTGGCGAAACTTAGGGGTGAATATCTTAAAACCTACAAGACAGAGTTGAGAATGTTCTATCCTGATGAGTCACACGTCCGCCGCAGCGGATGGGGGGTGCGAGGTGTGGGTGGGTAGGACTTAGTAAGGCGGATTGCGCGACTTTGTGATCCGCGCTCGCTGGTGCCGTTAAAGCCAGGTTGCCCTCCAGACCCTACTTCCCGTGAGGCTTGCATGTTCAAATATACTGAGATGTGAATACACCACGTGAGCCCCCCAGACGTGTAATCGCGTGCAAGTTGCTGTATTAGCTACTGTATAGAGCCTCATACAGGGTAAGAGTTCTAATTCAGCCATATCTGATGGCGTAGCGTCGTTGCCAAACGACCCTATCAACGTCCAGTAACAAAAAGCAAAAATGGCANNTTCCGTTGCATAACTACCAAAGTCGTGCAGCTTTTCCCTTCCTCCGTCTTCAGTTCCCGACCATTTGGGAAGTCAAAGCCCCCTCTCAGCAAAACAAGCCATACTCTAAGATTGGCTGCTTCCTGATCAGAATTCCTGAAACCAAGCAGTTGTTTCTGTCGACGGTCAATTCAGCCTTGTCGCCTGTGTTTGTAAGCCGCCTTAGGCTTCGCATCCCGCCCGGATTTGGACGACGATCAATTCTCTCGGAGAAATCTCTTGTCACTCATGCGGCTCCTACACACCACCTCTCTCCAGTTAGAGGAGTTTTTCGATCAGATCCCAGAATATGTAATTCTATCGCACAGGTGGGAAGAGGAAGAGGTAATCTTCAAAGATATGGACGATGGCGGATTTAAACACAGAAAGGGATACGGCAAACTTCAGGGGACCTGCGCACAAGCTGCACGAGATGGTTACGATTGGGTCTGGATCGATACTTGCTGTATTGATAAGTCGAGCTCCTCTGAGCTGTCTGAAGCAATCAATTCAATGTATAGCTGGTATCGCAACGCCAGCATTTGTTACGCATACCTAGCCGATGTTCCATCTAAGCGCTTCCGGTTCCACATCAGTCCGCGCTTCCGATCTACAGATCCATATAGTGCATGGTTCTCACGAGGTTGGACTCTGCAAGAACTTGTTGCACCCCTAGTCGTAGAGTTCTACGCTGCCGATTGGTCGAAAATTGGCACTAAGCTGGATCTCAAGGACGAGATAAGTAGTATTACGGGTATTGCTACAAATATTCTTGAAGGAGATGACCCCTTTGAGTGCAATATCGCGCAGAGAATGTCTTGGGCATCACAGAGAATTACTTCTCGAGAAGAGGACATCGTATACTGTCTTCTGGGTCTTTTCGAAGTCAACATGCCCCTCATATACGGCGAAGGAGAATCAAAAGCATTCGCACGACTCCAAAAAGAGATTATGAAGATATCTGAAGATCATACGATCTTTCTGTGGTCTCCTTGTTGTTTTCCGGACCATGGCCGAAATGACTCTGGCGGGCTCCTAGCCATCTCACCCACGGGGTTTTGCAGGAAGGTATCCTGCAGGCATCACTCTGGATTTCAGTATTCGGAGCTCAAAGTTCTCGAACCAGAGGATTATAGCATGCTAGGGGCTTCTTCCGTAGATGCCACAGCAGTGGGAGAAACTCCATCTCTGAGAAGTCGGGGCGTTCAATTACCCCTCTGGCTCGTGGAGTTAAACTACAATCCCTTGAGTCAAGCGACCGCGTCTCATGTCGGCATAATAAACGTTCTTTGCCGGGGACAAGCCGTCGGCATGCATCTGTCAAGGTTAGGGAACGGCATGAGCAATATGTTTAAGAATGCAAGGAAATTCGTGCTAATCGATAGCACTGCCTGCAATCGGGGGACATTCAAATTGATCTTTGTTCATCAACCAAGTCTTAGAGTAGCACAGACGCGTCCTGAGACACATGTATTGCGCTCAAGGCTACCAAGGAACTTAAATCCCACCGAAGCCTTGATCGAGGGTCACAATGACGATCTCAAGTCTTCCCAAGACTCAACTAAAGGCGGCGGCGGACGAAGAACAAGTATCGAAGTGGCTCCCATCTTGGCATCAACACAAGGCGGAAAGTCAGGGACCAAAACCATATTAGCTACGTCTATTGCAGCTCCCATAGGAAGTACAATTGCCCCCCAACTCACAAAATTGCTTCCTCTTCCGCAACCTACAACAACCATGCCTCACGACTCGAATGTAGCGCCTATCAATGTAGACCTTCAGAAGAAATTGGAAGAAGCATATGCTGGGTTCGATAAAATGCGGATAGAGTACAGGGAACTCAAGGCAGAGAAAATTCACACGGAAGAAGTGTTGAGTCAACGAGTCACTACTTTGGAGCAGCATGAAGAGGAGTTGGAGCGACTGCATGCGGGACTGTCGTCCGAGCTCGACCGTGCGAAGTTAGAAATTGCAGAACGAGACAAGGCGCGAATCGAACAAGCTAAGCAGCATCAAGAGGAGTTGAAGCAACTACATACGGAACTTTCGTCTAAACTCGAACGTACGCAGTTGGAAATTGCGGAACGCGACGATGCGCGAACCGATTTAGCTAAACGGCTAGCGTATACCGAACAGATGCTCCAAGAGCGATTGAAAGTGCATGGGCAACAACAGCAAAAATACCAAGACCAGGACCAGATACTCCAGCAACTACCCTTGCTTCGAGAGGAAAACAAGGTGCTTGCGGACAATAACGTGGAGTTACGCGCAGAATCCGAACACTTTCAATTTAAATACTCTGAGGTAGCTAAGGAGAACGTCGCACTTCTCAGTCATCTCGATGAAGCAGTGGCACGACTGGCCTCGCAAGCGCCCAATCCAGATCCTTATATTTTCGACGACCGTTACTTTTCTAATCAGTTCTCCGCTCTCAAATACGATATCAAGGACTGGGCAAGCCGTGGATTTTCGTCATCAAGTAACGTGAAACGGGTGTCGACAACTACAGCTGAGGCGTTTGAGTATATCAGCGTTAATTGGGAGATTTATGGTGAGTCCAATGAACACAGACCTGCGTTCGTACAGGCATTTGTTTGGAATCATTTGCTTTTAAAAGTGTTTGGGGCAAAATTATGGGGAACATATACATCGGTACTAGAGGATTATCGTAATACTCGTGGTGGGTTGCCCTTTAACATTGAATAATGCACTTGACTGATGCATAAATAGGTCGAGAACCCCAACATCAAAAACTTTATCACGAATGGCGAGCTGCTGGAGCACGACTCGCTGCTCCTGTAGGCTCTGCAGCGCAAGATATTGATGCGCTTGCCCTACAACACATTCCTCGCGTGGTGCAAGCCCTCCACGAACGACTAGGGATCTGGTGCACGATGGGCAAAACACAGTCTTCCGACATACTTCAGAAAATTGTTATGCATGCAGTGATGCTTGATCTTCAAATGCAACAGCAAAAAGCCTACTTCACCTTCCTCAACACAAAAGAGTTAGACAAGGAGACCGAATATAATCCTGACATAATGGAAGTCAGGTTTGGCACGGTTAGATCGTCGAGAAAGCATTCCGTTGTCTTGATTTATACACCAGCGCTATTGAAGAATGGAAACAGCGATGGGCAGAACTACGATACGACTGTTGTAGTCGAGAAGGCGCTGGTTGATATCGAGGTTCCAAGACGGAGGAAAGGAATCTTTGGGATTGCTTAATTAAATTATATGCCTAAGGGAGAAGGAAGTTCTTCCGAAGGGACAAGAGATGACCGATTTGCGAGAGAAAATAAGTGATTACGTGCTGTGTTGAAAATCACGTGATCAATATAGAACAAAAATGGAAGTGCTTTACTATACATAATTAGTTAACTTATAAAATAGTTATTTATATAATTTCTATTATAGTATATTTTCTTTTTGTTAATATTCTTTAAAGCTTATATATTTATATTGTTACAGCTCTGCAAAGGCACTAAGGCCCTGACGTCACGTGGGGACGTATTTGCAAGAAATGCTATATTACGAAGAAACTAAGCTAAGGAGAGAAGAAGGAGAGGTGGCCTTGAAGAGGCCTTATATACAGGAGGTGAGTTCTGCTAAGCGAGGACACGTGATAAGGGGGACGCGTCGCAGCCTCTGTCGAATATAGCGCCACACTGTCTAAGGCTTCCTAGTCACAGGACTGTGCGTTGCACCAGATCTGTGGCATATATATTTAAAATTAACTTTAAAAGAATTTTTTTTAATTAAATATTAAAAAAAGTTNAAATAAAAAACTTAAACTTGTATTTAAAAAACTATATATAATAAATTATAACAAATAAAAAAAAAAATTATTAAAATCTCTTAATCTTATAATATATTTTAAAATATAAGATATAATTTTAATAAAAGCTTAAAGTTAAATTAATCTTTTAAATCTTAATTATTTAAAGACTTTATATTATAAATAATAGGATTATATCTTTAAATAAAAATAATACTTTTAAATATTAATATAAAGAATTTATTTTTAAGCCTTAAAATATTAAATTAATAATATAATTATTAGTTTAGTTTATATTATTAGATTTTTACTTAGTATATTATAATATTAAGGCTATAGAGATATTAAAGTAAACTTATAAAACTGGTTTAAATTATTCTATTTATAAATCACTTTTTAACTTATATTATTTACTTACTATATCTTTATCGGGTAGGGTTTCAATATTACACCTCGACTTAGAATTGCCCTTCGACTTACTATGCCCTCAACTCTTAGCGACATATTTATCAAGGAATTCTTGTAAATTATCAGCGTCGATTGACTGAAGGATCTTGCATTCGATCTGATCTGTCCATAGACGGATAACGAGCATGCCATCAAGGTCGATCAAACGTTGCTTCTCGTTGGCATTCATAGCACGGATGACGATATTGTTGGTCGCGGCGTTCGTAGAAGCATAAACACCAGCGCGCTTGCCTGCAAGGACGCAAGCAAGGATAAGTTGGATGAAAGCGCTGGTCTTGCCGGTGCCAGGTGCGCCAGGAATGAGAAGGATTTCCAAAGGAATCTTACGAGCAAATGCCTTGATTTGTTCTTACTGAAGCTCGGTGCAAGGGCCAATGACCCGCTCAATATCATTATTTGTCAAGCACGCTCTTCTCGAAATAAGGCCCAATGCGGCCGTAGATATGGGGGACAACATAACTCGTAGTGAATGCGACAACTAACACCTTATGCCTAGGTGGCGGCATGCCGGGCGGCAGTTAATGGGATTAATAGAACTCGGTGAGCTTCTAGTTCGCATCCTCGTGAGTAGCCATTTCGATTCTCGAAGGTGAGATCGTGTCGTGGAACAGGATGCGTGTTGAACTTCGGTAAGATGTCAGTTTTGGTGGAAGCTCGGATTGTGTGCGAAAAGACCGGTGCGATCGTTTAATCGTTGTCAATATTGATGAACTCGGGGTTCAGGATATGTTGCTTGCATTCTTTTTATGAGTGGAAAGAAATCCGAAGGACATCTTCGTCTCCCCAAGTCTTTTAAAATAATTACACGCCAAGCTCTCGATTATCTCTTCCACGTCTCTTCAATGCCAATGTGCAGTAATATCGCTGCAGGAGCAGAGCATGAATTTCGTTTTATAATCACCCATTTTTAAAGATATCAAGTTTCATTTATTTAGCATTTTAGAATTCGGACACCTTCATGAGGATAGCCAACCCAATTGTTCTCTGTCTTCCCCGGGCCCACCTTCAACTAATGGTCTTTCGGAGTCCGGAGTTTCAATCGGGCCGCTACTGTCATTCAGCCGGCGACTTGCAGTTGCACAATGAATTGGAACGCGCAAGCACTTAAAATTTCCTGAAGCGGGCCATTTAGGTTAAAGAAATTAATAACACTTTCATCTGGATAAATGCGCCTCTTTTAAAGATCGTAAGCACAATTATTGCTTCAGTCACCCATCTACAACGGTCAATATTACGTAGTCATATCCAACGTTACCTCAAAACCTTTTAACTAGTAACAACTATGAGATTAACGTTTCAGAAAGGACATAGGGCGCTCCTATACCACATTCGGCATGTTCTCTGGTGACTTCGATGTGGCGCTTTTATTGTTGTCCCCTCTTTAATAGCCTGTTAACAATTTACTACTAACCAAATGCAGTATACATAGTGCAGGGAAACCTTTTCGAATTCTTTTCGTGTTGTGGAATTACGGTGCTGAAATGAAGTCAAAGACTCTTCACTGCGTTCAAATTTCCACTAAAACTCCCACCATGAAGTTTCTTTCTAGCGGTATTCTGTCGATAATAATTCTTTTATGTCGATCCGCTGCATCTTTAGCGCCGGGAATTATTCTGGAATGCATTTTTGATAAAGGTCAGATCACTGGCTTAGGTGAGTAAAAATTCGCCCACAGAAAGAAATTTATTATGCTGAGAACTACAGTAGTAGCAAGAGCTAGGGTGTCTGAACAATCTCATGGGCTTAAAAATTTTGATCAAATTCGTAATTGTATTATTTCACATCATAGCATATCCCCGGAGAAAACAATCATCGACTCTTAACAAACAGTCACGTTTCAGGATCTTGACAAGCATATTCCCGACCAGAGTCCGCATTCCATCACAGCCTTTCCAAGTCAGTCTCTAGTGGTACCACATCCACCAGATGCATTCAAAAATCCATTTCAAAGAGCAATGAAGTACCTTGCGCCTGAAGGTCCCCGACCCCTGCCTAAGGACAAAAGTGTCTTTTATTCTTCGGGGCAAGATAAAGAAGCCTCGCAATATGCTCGGAAAATGGGATTTCTCGACTACCACATGATTTTTAAAGGGTTTGATGATCAGATTGAGGCCAGATTCTTTGACAAGAAAAGCAAGGACACCAGGATTGAAATATTAAGTGCTGCCATGTCACAGGCATCTAGTGGCAAAGTATTGGTCTTTATGAATCAACACGGGTTAAAAGAAAATTCGACATTTACATCTTTTGAGTGGCCAGTATTGGTCTCAAACCCAAAAGTATCGAGCATCATTTGGGTTGACAAACATAATACTCTACACACTGGAGACCTCTGGAGTGCTGGGGACAAGAATGCTCCTTTCCCACTTGGCGTTCAAATGCGAGATATTCAGAGGGTTTTAATAAATTAATCTGTTGTGGAAGCACAAATGACGCTCTGTTTGGTGCTACTCTTTTTAGTGGATTCGCAAGAGGTGCAAGCGAAAACAGGGGCCTTTCTTGCTCTTCTTTCGATGTCTTTGGAAAGTCTGAGATGACTTGATGACGAGGCATTGAATAGATTGGAATTAGAAAATATAACTGTCACAAATCTAGTATAAAATTCTCAATTCTTTCTAGCAATTTTAGCTAGAAAACATGGAAATCTACAGATCTATTTAAATAGCAGTCAAAAAATTCCAGAGATCTTAAAATTTTTTCTTATACAACATGCAAGTAGTAAATTTCCAATAACCGAAAATAATCTCAGAGCTGTGAAGATTTTCAAAGATCCTCCATTAGGTCGTGAGAGACCTCTCCGCGACGAGGATTAGAACTTTAACCGGAAATCCTGTGTATATTTTTAGATGGTAACGTTGTATTATTGGAATCCTTCCAGTAAATTTGCTCTACGGATAAGTATAATAAAATTTACGTGAGAAGATTTGCAAAATCGCCTAATTGGCTGCACGCAACTCAGAATCCTCCACCAGAGTAAGGTACTCAAGTGGTTCTACAGCTGCATATACGAATTGCCACGTATCCTTTTTTTGCCACCCGCTATTACAGTGAAGTTGGGCAGTGAATAAAGTAGTATGATAGAACCATGGTAATGAAAACGAGAGTGGCGCAGTTGAGTGCATGGTTAATAGAGTGACGCGTAATACAGATCATTTGAGTTCTATTTCAAAGTAACAACAAAAGTCAGCATGCTCCGAATCCCGGAATTAAGCAAACCTATAGATTATGGCAGGGGTTTATATGTCATAGTTTAATAGCGTATGACGGATATAAGCAGCATCACTTGAAGTATTAAAGCCTTCAGCAATAACATCCAAGTGACTTCTGCCTTTTTAATCCGATCACTACTGGGTCAAATTCGGAAAATGGCCGTCTTAGTTTATGTATTTGGTTTAGCTGTATTCTTCAAAATTGGCGCTGCAAGCATCGGTAAGTGAAGCGGAAAATTGAAAGCAGTGGAGCTTTTTCTAATTAATCACTAACATCATTTACTAGAGCCGCAATCGGCCAGCACCGGGGCTTCGATTACATCGCAGATCGCAACCAAAACTGCAACCACTCTCAGTACCGCGTTTTCGGATGCTGCATCGTCTCAAGCTTCTACCATATCATCAGCAAGTAGTTCAACAACCGCGCAAGCACCGGAAATCACAGCACCACCAGTGTTCCAGGATTCATACCCTGGAATTTCAGATGACGATCTAGATTGCTGGAAATCTTACGCCTTTTATACAAGTAGATCATCTGAGATCGATTATGATAATGTCGGACAGAAAATATCTACAATATCGTCGGTTATCCCGGTCTCTTCAACATCATGGTGGCATACCGATGAAGCATGGCCTGCGCCGACTACAACGCTTTGTGATGGAATACCTCGAGCAACCGGATCTCCAATACTGAACTCGTACATGACTACTTCGACCGCCTACAACATTACCCAATATTCATATTTCTATTATCCCACAACCACTCAACAATATCTTCCATCACCCACGTGTTCCATTCAAAATTGGGGAGCAGCCTGCAGCAATGCGTTTGTGACTAGAGCATCTATGATAGCAAGCATCGAGGCGCTTAGCTTAACAACGATCTGGCCGGGAGATGACCTGGAATATATCTCACGAGTGCTTGCGCCGCCCTGCGAAACTCTGGACTCATATGCAACCACTGCCACGAAAGTCACATGCGGTGTAAATGCGGACACATATTCTATGCTTTACTGGCCCGTGACCCTCGGGGGTGACTTTTGCGCCAACGGTACAAAATCTACAATTCTGCCAGCTCAAACAATCGCCGGAGCTCCTAACACTGTCGAGGTTGGGGATGAAACTTTGACGTCACCATCAGTATAGTAAGTGCATCCCAAAACTCATATTTTTTATTTTTTTCTCACGGTGTTGATTACTCGACGCTACAAACCGATCTTGAAGGCCGAACTTCAGAAATCTTTTGAAGTATCGCAAAGGATTTTCAACGATGATTTACCAGCTTCCCACTCAAATCCATTCAAATATAAGGTAAAATACTAAAAATTTGAATTGTGCAGTTATGCCCTTAGCAATATTCAGCTTCGAACCCTGACAGGATACTCAGCCGGTCATGGCAAATGGATTAGCTATGGCGATCCCATTGAAACCGCAACTTTTACTGAAGCTGTGGACAAAATAAGTAGTCTCAAGGTTCATTGCTATGGTGGGAGGCACGGAAACGTTCGACACTGCGATCAAACACCCTACCCAATGGACTTTGGAGATCTCGCAACAATAGGTTCTGCCAAGTATTTCAGCAAATATAGCTGGGGGTCCACGACGATCCATCAAGATCAATGGAAACCGACCGTTACATATCCACCAGTAGGGATATCAAGTCTGTGGGACATTTGCGACACTTTCGAGACCAACTACAGCATTCCAACATACATCACTCTACCAATTACCGAAACCGACGATGCAGCAATAAGAGTGGCGCATGCTTCAACGACTGCATCAACACCAAGTCCCACTGGGATACTAACACGCACATCCCCTGTCTCGGTTACAAAGGTCGTGGAGGTGCAGGTGCCTTCGGATTCACCTAAGGTCAAGAGATGAGGCGAGGTTTTGTTTTCCCAGCTGGAGGTCACTTCTAGAAGCATAAAAGGTCAATATATCAACCAGGATTGACTATGGGGAAGAATAGCATCAAGGATCGAGCTGCAAGCACCGTCATTTCTTCGGGATCATTCATCTGGTTTTGATTCATGTATCAAAACTCGAAAGTCCTAGGGACCTTCCGTTCCAAATCTTAATACTTAAATATTTTTTGACTCTTTGAGAATTTTAACACTAATGGAATTGATAATTTCGTGGAGACTTTGGGTTTAAAAGCTCTCGGTGCCGAATATTCCGCTATAACACTTCGAAAAATAACCATATTATGCATGCTATATATTCTGATGGACTATGAATTTTCTCCTTCGTGTCAAGTCAAGCTTCACTTCTATATTTTCAAGTACTCTTAATTGGTGGTTATTTTATAACTTTCAAGTGATCTGTGCGACCTTTCGACGGGAGCCCTAGCTACGTGTTTGGAGCACTTGTATTGCGGGTTTTCTTCTGAGAGTTATCTAAATATGAGCAAGCCTCTCTCGTGAAACCTCCTGATCCATGAACAGCGTGCAACGGCTGTAGAATAACAGAAATTTCGCCCCATCTTTTCATAGTGTTTTGACGGGGGAAACTCGGTTATTAGTTACACCTTTTTCTCCTCGCTTAATCCATGACACCCCCTGATCACCGACTATCTGCATATATATTTCAGCAATGTTCAGGAAGTCGGAGGTAGTGTGTCAGAATCAATTTTGTGATTTTGAAAGATTCATTCAACTTTTTGGTGGGAAACCTCAAAATCTATGCAGATTATCGTACTCCGTAGGACGGCATACGACGTCCCATGCAGTTTCCCAAAGAGGGAGGCTTTCTGACAATCGTGTCAGCCCCCATCATGCCATGCTAATTCCAGAGTCGGACTTAATCACTGTTTCAAGAAGATCGCGCCAGGGTCCCTCTCCAGCTTTCCGTACTTCACCACGGGATGGCCAGTTCTCAAGCGGAATATAGTCTTCCCTCGCTATGTCGTCGGTTCCGCAGCGAATCCAAACTTCTTTAAACTAATAAGGGTTAGATCAAATCGTGCTCTAGAATACAAAAAACTGGGCTTACTTGGCCGAAAGCTTCCTGTGTTCCTTTGTTGTTTGGATTGAAATCAATTGCTGCATTTGACGGATCATGGTCCACAAAGAGCAAAATTCTGCGTCAATGAGTTTTACTAAGCGATCAAAAATGACTCGCTTAGCATAGTGTCTCAAGTGCAGCATCGTAAGGACTAAGATCAGATCCTCGCCATCGTATAGGACAGGTGGCGCTTTGGAGCAAATAAACTGTGTGTTTATAATGCTGCCCACATCTATCGCAAGGAAATAACATGGAACTCACGGATAAGCTTTCAGGCCATCTTCCCAGAGACGTAAGCGGGCGTCATCGCTAAGGATATCGGATTCACTGATGTTCTGATATTCTCCTTTGCACAAGAGAAATCTCCCCCAAAAGTCAGCAATCATTCTCTAAATCGGAAATCTTAACAAACATTGTTACATGGTGAACAATTTCCACATGAACCTCGCGTTTCTGAGTCTTCGTTATGTTGTCAATTTTTTCAAATAGGATACCAGCTTCTGCGGTGTCTCTGTCAAATTGATGCTTTGCAGGCAAACAATCATATGCTAAGTCAGGTTCCAGAGGCCCAAGGAACCACGTCACAAGAGGGATAATTTGTATGGGGGTGCGAAGTTGTTTTTCTGTGATCGCGCGTTTGAGAGATTTCACATCTGTTTCCTCTGCCTAGCCGCGTATGGGATAAGAACGGTTAATCTGGTGTTCTGAGAAGAGTGTGCCGATCCTTTGATACTCGGCAATTGGGTGTGAATTTTGAGATTCGAGGACAGGGGGCATCTTTCAGTTATATTGTAGGATTTTCGCTTCTAAGTCTAGTTTCTTGGACCATGCGGGGTTCGCAATTGCTGTCTCGAGCTTTTGGAGTAGTGCAGCCCGTTGAGCTCGTGTGACTACCTTGACCGTAAACTTTCCGAATAAATCAATAAGTCTTCCAGAATCGAGATCTCTTATCTGCTGCTGACGTTGACTTAGTCATTATTTGCTGAGAAATATTCTCACTGGTATTTCCAAAAGTGTCATCGAGGGTATATGATTCTCCAAAGAAGCTAGTAACGATATAGGTAGCTTATATGCTGGCCCGGGAAACCATGCAAGACGAAACAGGTAAGTGATAGAATAATCTACTTCCTTCCTGATTCCTTCCAGGTGTCACCTCAAATCAAAGAAGCATGGGTGTTGATAGGGGATTCTGCACGCTTTCAGATGTTCGGCAGTTAGATATTGTTTTAATATTTCAAGGCAATACTACCTATTTCTAAGGCAAAACTGCCTGTTGAGAGTTGAAAAGAAAACCTCTCAGATCCTGTGCGAAATGCTTCGTTTACAGATCTGCTAGGAAAAGATAAATATGGTCCACAGGCAAAACTGCCTCATCAGAACCGATAGGAGACTTGATATGCAAAAAATTACACACAAGCCTCTTGCAACACCTTCTTACTATCCATGATCATTTTCTGAAAACTCAGTATTTAAAATGGTGATAGTCTTCCCACAATGCCTTGCCAGCAGGTTTCTTAATGGCCGTATGTGCAGGCCACTCTGTAATGTCAACATGGCCAACACGCGAAGATTCAGCAACGTGGAGTCGGTACCAAGCAGATTTTACCTAGCAGGAAAGTCAATACCAAGTATATCTTCATTCCTGGAATGGAGAGTGAAGATAACACGCCTTTGCACGGGGAACTGTTGGCGAAATCCAACTTGGGTCGAATCTCACGCTATTATCGGCGGGATCGTGGTCAATGAGGTGCAGGAAGTCGGCATCAATCAACTTCACCAAGCGCTCGATGAGATCTTGAATGTATTCCTTCAATGAGGTAAGATCTGGTTCCAAATTAGTTACGGAGTAGATCCATTCAGCATCGATAATTTGCCTAATGGTGTAAACTGTGAAATAGTACGCAATCCAGTCGTGGTCATTCAAACCATCTCTCCAGAGCTGACGACGAGCTGTTTCGTTACTGATGCGGCCGTCGGGGACGCTGGCGTATTCGCCCTTTCGCATGAGAAAACTGGGCAACGGTTAGCTTACTACTTAAATCCAGTAGTCACAGATCCTCTACAACGTACATTGCCACCGGATGAACAACTTCTTTGACAACTGACTTCTTCAAACTAGTATGTACTGTTTCCATCTTTCTCCATAAATTCTCCCGAGATGTCGGATCTACTCCATGGTAACACCCCGGCAGACCTTGACGCGCACCAACCCACGATTGCGGCATGCCATTCAGCCATGGAAAAAGGCGATAAGGACCCAATTCCAATTTAAATCGAAGTTCATGAGCTCGGGGGTTGGGACATAGGGCACCATTTTGGTTGTATCGGATGAGTTGATAACTACGCAGAAGAGTGTCCATCTTGTGAAATGGCTTTTTTTTCCAGGCTCAAAAAGTCTTGGGGTATAGCGCGGACTCGGGCAGAAAGCATGACCTCCAAGTCGAGATTCTTAGCCAATTTTGGATGGTTGATCTCGGTTTAAATCTTTTGTAGCAAACCCGCACGCTGTGCCTGGGTAACTGTTGAAAGTCGGCTGCATTTTCTAGATACTCTATACGTTATGATTTTACCTGCCACCGGCGTAGACTTGTCGTACAGAGGCACGTCGTAGTGTTGGAGATGGTTACCAAAAGCAAACCATAAGGCCTGGTCGCGGAAGTCGAAAGATAAATTGCAAAAGAAAGAAAAGAAGAAGGGAAGAGAATTGGGAGGGGGTGTATATATAGACAATTTGCTCAGCCGACTTGACCTGCGGAAGCACTTGCCCGCAAAATGACGTAATCAATTTCTTTGAAGACCGAAAATTGAATCTCTAGTTAAGAGGGAGGGGAGTTTTGAGCAGGGGTAAGGGTAGATGAGCTTCTTGGCTGACGATCCTTGAGCCAATAATAGCGGTCAAATTTGCGCAATACTGAAGCCGCTGGCTCTCAGAACCAAAAGTGAATAGCAAGTTTAGAGGGGAAGAGACTTTCAAGCAAGAGAGTATATGACTCATAAGCTTCTTAGCTGACTTGCTTTAAGCTAATAACACGAAGCAAAGCTACACAATAGCGTAGCCTTTTCTTATCGTAATATTGAGTGAGTCGTAAATTTAGAGCGAAAGAGAGATTTTGAGCATGGGTATAAGTGCAACTGAGTTGACTTCCGCAAGGACTTGAACAGAAATGACAAAATTAGCGCAACTCCGCTCTTTCAAAAGCAAGAAGTGAATTCCAAAATTTAGAAGGAAAACTGAACTTGTAGCAGGGATAGAGGTACACGGTCTTCTTAGCTGGGTTAACTAGTTGAGTTGACCCAAGATTGAAGGGGGTGACAAAGGGGAATTCGCTCAATGGATTTGTCTTTTTCTATGAAGGTCAAGAAGTGAATCTCATATTTTGATCTTCGGGAGTAGAGCGGATAGGGAAATTGCTGGGCTGGTCCATTATACCTTTGTAGCTAGCATCTTGAAATTTGTTGCATATCGCAACTGCACCAGGAGAGCCTGTCCAGTACTAAGTCTGACACTAGACGAGCAATGTTCAGTCTTTAAAAAGGGAATGTGGCACTTACCGGGGCAGCCTTTTCCAGACCACTTCTCGTTTCACGGTAGAGGCTTCATATTTCCCCTCAATCATGGGACCAAAAACTTTCAAATTGCTTTTTTAACTGATTCAAATATAAAAATAACTTCGTCTGGTGAGCAAGCCTGCTTCACCCAACACCATGCAAATGCCAGAGCCCCATCCCCAAACGCCGCGCTATGCATGCTCGACCAACAAAACAGCCACCATATATACAAAACCCAGATATATACAATCATCCCTAAGTTCATACTACTGACCAACCGCCGCACCAATACTATTCAAATATGCACACCTCGTCTTCTGCCCCGCATCCACCGTCTCCATGCCCACACTCTTAACATCATTAACAAAATGCATCCTTTGCATGTTCGCCCCTGTATAAGTTTCCCAAGTTGGCGAGCTGGAAGGCTTCAACTTATTCGGATCCTTCGTCCTGATAAAACTCGCCCAATACCCTTGGATATACGGAATCAGCGCCGCCTCGACACCAGATGAGCTCCCCCAAATGGACCCAACCTCCGCGGTATGCGTGACGCCAAGACCATTGGCCGCGTTGGCGGGGAGAAGGACATCCCAGTGGTAATTCCAGCTATCTGCTACACCGTGGTTGGGAAACGCGGCAGAGACGAAAAGTCCGGCACAGTTGTAGCGCATTTCACCGTAAGCGTTGGAGGTGGAACGCCAGTAGGTGCTGGAACTAGGGAATTGTTCGGCTTCGGGGTAGAGGTAGTCGATTTCAGTTATGTGGGTCTCGTTGAGTTTTGGGAAGTTGTTTTTGAGGAAGTTGTTCATCGAGGTGACGGTTGGGAAGCTGTCTTTTGGTTGCGCGAAGATGGAGCCTTCGTTGGTGTCATCGCTGGAGAGTGAGTTAGCTAATTTGATGTGGGTATGAAGGAAATTACGAACCCGAAGATAGCTGGCACTTTCAAGAACTTTCCTTGGGCGTAAAGATTATATGAAAAGTCTGGTGTGAAATTTCCGTCGACGACTGGCGACCACATGAATACTGGAGTACCTCCTGCCCCTCCAGGATTGGGGATGTTGGGATTGTTGGATGCAAGGGTTTTGATATCGGTATTCCGCAGGCATTTCAAAGTGTCCGCTGTTGTATTGCAGCTCACTCGTTTCACCAACGCATCATATTGATATTGTGCCTCTGAAACAGTGAACTGAACACCGAAGGATTGAGACTCCGCCGCTGCGGCGTGAATGAGGCCATCATCGCGGCCACCGTAAGCTGTGAGTTGGAGATCAACAGATGCACCACCAGCTGATGCACCGCCAATGGTCACGTGCTTTGGATCTCCTCCGAACTGAAAAGTTGTCAGTTAAGCCAGCAGTTTAACGGGAGATAACATCATACCAGATGAATGTACTTCTGAACCCATCGAAGAACCTTTCGCTGATCCAAGAGTCCAGCATTCAAATCACCGTTCCCCTTCACTTCCTTGCTTGCAAGAAATCCGTACGGGCCAACTCGATAGTTAAAAGTAACAACAACCATGTCATGATCGGCTGCAGCGATGAGGCCACTGCCGTCCCGATTAAGATCCGAAAGACCGTTGAAACCACCGCCTTGAATCCAAACGAAAACAGGATGAGGCGTGCTGTTGTTTTCTGTTGGTGCATATACGTCAAGAAATAAGCAGTCTTCCGAGTTCGTAGATGATAAACCAGTCGAAGGTGAAACGTGACAATTTGGGCCATGCTAGAGAAAGTCAGCAGGCCTTTTGGAATTCCCTGAGATCAATACACTCACGGCATTCGCGCTTTGAAGTGTAGTGTTAACTGGAGGTTCTTGTGGAGCTCTGAATCTCAAGTCTCCCACAGGTGCAGCAGCATATCTGATACCCCACCAGTGACTAACACCATTATTTCCATTCGTTCCTTCATAATTAGAATATCCCAAGTCAACGGTCAAATCAATATTTGCAGAGTTTGCCCGATGTGCAAACCCAAGCACAAGGCCGACAATAAGCCCAGCTGTTAACATTATGAGTAAAACAATGCCAAAAACCCAAAAGTAAAATCTCTTGTTGTGTGGTGCAAGTCGAAAATTCGCCAAGGAGGGGAAACGCCATGATGTATTATATGTTTTCCGCTCCTCAATGGACGGATCTACGGACGGAGGATCGTCCATGTTATTCCAATGATACTGCCGGCGGAGGATCAAATGAGTTCCCGTAAGGTTCAGTCATCCAGGGCTATGTGAGGAGGCTCGTCTAGCCTGATGACCCCTGTCATTGAGGAGTAACGAGGCTATGTGGGCGGCCACTCAACACTCTCCTCATTTTGCGAGTCAGCAGAGCGATTGATTCGTCAATGAACTCGAGGCTGACGGCTCCTGTTGGAAAGTTATTTTTGTGCTCTTGGCGTTGATTGACGTAAGAGCCGGGGAAAAGTTAGGGATTGAAAAGACAAAGTTTGCAACACCTTTTTTGTGTTTTGTGCGATCGAAAACATTCGGGGGATAACTTGCGCATTTCAAGGGCCTAACGATCAACCGTGCCCTAGCGGATGATCGAAAATTTAAGATAGCTGCACACGAAGTACGGTAATAGCCATGAAAATAGCCAATAGAAAGTTGGTGGAAACAGCTCGGGAGATCTTACCTCGTACAATCGGAGAACACCTCGGCGCTGACAGTTGTCCAGCCTGTTTGCCAAGATCTTCCGGCGCTCCCTCCGAACACAAATCAAATAAAGCTTAAAATCTCATTCAGGAGACTTGGCAAGATCTTCGACAGGGTTTTCGAGATATCGTGGGATGAAACGACTGGATTGGAGAAAGATATTTGCCAAGGAACGCGCAGATGAGGAGCTGGAGCAAAGAATGGGAGTTTGGCAAAAAGATGGGAAAGGGTGAGACATAAAAAGGAGGGAGATGAGGAACAAACAATCGAAGCGGCGCAGTCTCAGAGGCCTTGGTCATGTTTCGAAACTATCAAGATCAGCACAGGGGTTGAGCGTGGACCTGCGACCCCGGCTTGACCATCAGGATGTTTCTCCCACTCACTTCACGTTACACGTTATATGTAGTGGTAAGCTCGCGATTTCGCTCCATTATGAAGTCATGAATATAAATTTCCATCACTATTGAGCGACCAAAAAGGCCTCTGGGCTCTGGCAAATTTACTTCGGATTAAACAAAACCCCCCCAACCAAAGAAATCTGCAGGAACAATCCTTCCCGATTACCGAAATGTGCGACGTTCCTTCGAGGTGATGAAATTGTCCGGCGCACCAAATCCTTCTCGAAATAATTTCTTGATCGCGTCTAAAAATTGGGGACAAACACTTCACCAAACCGTGCGTCACACCCGAGTGATAACTGAGATCTCTTATATTATTTCTGCGCTATCTATTATGTTTCCGAAATCTTGACCCCCAAGACACCCCGGAAGAAAATACCCGAAAATATCATTTCCTCTACTTCAGCCGCAATATTCAGCGACATATTCGCCTCCTAGTTCGCAATAAAAACCTACAAGTCGCAAAACTGATGGTAAGTATGTATCCAGAATTGAAAGTTCGTAACTAGCCATAATTCGCGTCGTCGCGGGGCATTGTTCGTTATATCCAAGAACCAAAAACGACAGCTTTACCTGAATGCTTGGTCTCCTGCTCAAAAGACCTCTCCATCATAAGCAAAAGCTGCGATGTCCGAACAGCAAGCTCTGTTTCAATCAGCAATCTGCGACTGAAAACCCTGCTGAGTCGGCACTTACCCTTGTACTGCAATGTGTAGCTCACTGGCGGATCTTCGTCCCTTCGGACCACAATTGGTTCCAGATCTTTTCTTTCCACGACATTCATCCTCAATCCCACATTATTAGCAGAGTCCGCCCAGAGCAACTTCTTCTCCCTCTCGTATCGGGGTTCGTCTTCTTGCGCCTCGCAACGCACACACTCGGAAAGCCAATGTCTCCAAACTCTTGTCAAGCCTTCACCAACGTTCACTGAGCTCATGAAGACTCCTGGCTTAGGGCCAAGCTTAACAATATTTGTAGTTGTGACGAGTTGGCTGAACAATTCATGCGAATCAAGGTAAACATCTTGACATACGAGCTCTTCGTGTTTGTTCACCAATCCGATTGGAGGAAGAGTTGGCCATCCACCAGCAGGATGTGGGCGCAGAACACGTCGATAGCTATCGGGCTTCAACGGTCTGAAATACGAGTATAACTTCGACAGTTTCCCCAAACTCCCATTATTTTCGTCGGCGCGCAACGCTTCGCAGTCATCGCGACTCAGACCGGGCGTATCGATGTAATCGCAGAAAAGATACGGTGTATAAAACTTCGCAGAGGGATGATAGCATTCTAGTATGAGTTTGTAGTCTTTATGGGAGGCAGCTTCGAGCATTCGAAATTGTATTATTCGGAGGATAAGATCGTGTATATAGTGACATGTCGATGTGAGAGGGAGGAGGTCGCGGGTAAAAAAGGAGGAAAGGATGGAGAGTATGATCTGCGGATGTCAGAATATTGAAAGGTGGATTAGAGATGCTACAAACTTCGTTGGGGAGGGATCCAATCCCAGTGGAATGAACCACCATCTTGTCGACTTGCATCTATTCTAACGAGGAAGAAAAACAAAGAGATGATTGTGACATGAGGAATTCTTGAGACAATCGTATATTTATAAACTGCTTCCCTGTTGATTATCTGGTGATAAAATCAACGAGGAACGCCCGAAAGCAGCCCACAACCCACAATTGATATTGAGGCGGTAAGTCGATAAGCTGAACGGGAAATGCGGCGGTCAGCGCAGAAGATGGTTGGCTCCAGTGTTTAGAGGCAACCTATGGATAGCCATTTACGAAGTACAGTCGATATCAAGGCTGGAATACATGCGGTGTGGCTGGCTAGCAAATGCTGGGTATCCCGCTGTCAGACTGGAAATGTTGAGCAATTGGAGGTTGAACGAGGAATCCAATATCTGACGTTTAGAAAAAGCATGGAGGCTGCCCAAGAGCGTGTCCAAGAGCACCATGGCTCGAGCCAATTGAAGCTCTCGGGAGCGATGGAGTCTGGCTCGTCAGAGTTTCTGAACGTTGAGAGGATGACGATGTCATTGAAACAACCGAAAGATAGCGATTCAGCAGCGCCACGAAAGATCTCCGGGTTATAGCCGAGTCACGTGCCACCCATTTTCCTTCACTTATTCCGTTGGTTCGCGAAAATAATAATTCACAACATTTTCATGTTCTCAGCTCATCTTCCACTTTTCCACTTTTACAATCTTACTTATGTGACCGTTTGCGTATCACCAGTGCAACACGGGGGGTTCCGCAACCAACGACTAACACTACTCACCGACATTGTACCCTGCTGGCCGACCATCGGTAACTTCAGGATGAAGCTCGTACACACCGGAATATTGCGGGAATCCCGCCACGGGCAACGCAACCTCAGTGGTGACCACGCTGACTTTTAAACCAGGAACTTCCTCTCTTTGCTGCTCAGTGCCATCTGCAACAGTCACCCTCCAATGCAGGTTTTTCTTCAACCACGGCAAGACGTTTTCCTTCCCCAAACCCCCAAGAGTTCCCTTTTTGTACTCCTCCAGCAAAGCAGCGGTCAGAGGAATAGTACCAGTGATGACAACATTGGCCTTGGCGTCATCCTTACATTTTCCACAACCGGTTGTCTCTGCTTTTCCAAAAACGACGACAGTCCCAACGAGCGCGTCTTGAGTGGACCATGTATTCGTCGCGGTGTCAAAAGGTCCAAGGAAGACGTGCACGCGGAAAGTTTGAGCAAGAACATGTTTAGGAACTTTGACATTCACGATGTATTCCGTGAATGATCCCGGGGTAGGTGCTGGCTGAGGATCTGATGAGGCTTTTCTAGGTCAGTCAAGTGCATCGAAAATTTACAGGAATTTTCTTACATTTTCCAATTTCTGCTTCGAGGTCGAGGCCGCGAGTGCCATCTGTGCTCGGTTTCGAATGCCCAGGAAATTCACTCTTTATGTGGGAAACAAGATCGCGCAGAATGTGCGAGCCATTGTGGTGCTGTGCTGCCGGGACATTATCAATTACAGCCTGCTGAAGAGGTTCCTGAGCAGGTTCCTGGGTAGAGGCCTGGACAGAGGCATCCTTAGCTTCTGCTTTCACAGATGTCACTGGTGGCAAAGTTGCTGGGATAGCAGCCAGATTCAGTCCTTGAGCTTGCACAAATTGGTTGGTCAATCCCCCGTAAAGAGTCTGCACCGCGGTTTGAACACTTGCTTGGTAATCCGCATCACTGTTGAATGTCCATCTCTGTGTTTCTGGGTAAGCATAATTAAAGGTTGTGGTCTGTCGAGCACCATCTGATGTCCAGTAGCTGGCTCCCGTTGCATCTGCGAAAGGTGCAAGAGGGGTGGTGTCCGTGACTTCGCTGTTCGCCTGGATTACGAAAGTTCCACTCTGATCAACCTTGTCGATTGTGTAACTGGTCGGGTTGAGTGCTTGCCAGATGGCGAACAGACGATCGACATTTCTATTGGCGTTAGTTTCGCACTTTCCAATATTCAATGAATCGCAACTGACACATGATGAAGCCAAAACACGGGATCAAAAGCTGAGTAGTCAAGCTCGCTCATGTGTCCCAAATTTCCCCCAACGTCACCATGGATAGAATTATGAATGTCCTCGAGACTTGCAAAAGTACTGGGATCATTAGTCTCCCAAGCATGGTTGCTGAAGGCTGCAAAATCCTTGTAGTTGGGGTCGTTCATCAAGATGTTGACATTTCCCTGCAAACTCGCAAATTGAGATGCCATCGCATCAAGAACTTGCTGTTCCTGCGAAATTGCTTTGGCTGAGGTAGTCGAGCTTGGGTAGCGGAGTGTATTTGGCCATGACCGTTGCTATACAAAAGTTACTTTTATGGATCGCACGTCGGATATCTGAAAATGGAGCTTACCGGTGCATCAGGGAAGTCTCCAGCGACGGGATTCAGAGGCGCAAAGTTATACGAATAGAGAGGATTTGGTATCTGCACAGTCTGGCCATTGGACTGAGGAGTGATGACATTGATCGTGGGTGCTGCAACCGAGTTTGGGAAATATCCGTCGCCATTTGGAGGATTGGCAGCCCAATCCCAGTACGGGATACGGAAGGTTATCGCTGCTTGTTGATATCTCGCTTTCGTATCCGTTGGGAACTGACCAGCGATATCTTGCACGATTCCATACAGAGTTTGCTTTCTCACGGTTAAGTTTATACTTCAAATGAACTGGAGAAAAGTTACCTCAAACAGCGCTAAATACGGGCGATGCCAAGGCGCAAACAGGATCGAAGTATGGGTACAATAACCCTGCCATCCTCCCTGGTTATCACCTTGGACACCTCCCCAGGGACGATACGGAAGTCCATGAATACCTACACGCTGTCAACACTCTCTTCTCTCATCAAATATCACGTCAGCCTTACCAGCAATGCCATAGTACGAGAGATCCGATGTCTCATCGAGCTTCTTGAAAGCATCAAGACCGAGCAGATATAAATTCCACTGATCAGGGAAATTGTTCTGCAAGTCTCGAATTTCGATGCGAAGTGGGACCGACCCTGGGAAAATTAGCAAGTTGAAACATCGAGTGGGGTAGTGGGGTAGCTGCGGACCATCTGCGGGAGCGGGAGAAGGCTTGGGTGCGCCAACGACGGGGAGATTGACTGCAGACATGTTTGCAAGCTTTCCTACTGGTTGATTTCTCTATTTCTTTCAAGCTTCAAAGAACACTTGAGTGCATTTGAGAATATTTTCCAGCAGAATTCCCTACCCAGTTTTTCCAATTTATATTTCCCTCCAGGCAACTCAGACAACGCCCACATAAGCAGTCATCGAGCTGAAAGCTAGTACGGCGCCGTGTAACCTATCTTCATCAAAAACTGCAAGCGTGCGAGACATTACTTGACGCTATGAGCCATTTCATGAAAACGTGACTGCACGGTGAAAGTGTTCGTCACTAAGTGGTTGGGTGTGATTGGGTGGCGGGGAGCGTGGCTTTTCTTACCGTAAGCCCGAATGCGAGGGGCTTGTTCCGTGAGTGGTGGGTTGGTGGCTCAGCTGCTGTCTGGTCTTACAATTGTGCCTTAGTATTGGTGATGGTGCGAGGTCGGAGAGGGGTCAGGCAGCCTTACTTGACCCCCGAACGGGTGCTTTTTTCAATTTAGTTTTGATGTTATCACATGGCGCGATATCACATAAGATTCTTCCTACCCTTCTACCTCTTTTTCAAGCCACTGTAAACTCTCTTTATTCAATAAAATTGTTTGCTTCTTGTTTCAAGCCTCGAAGCAGTAACGAATTAACCCGTTTTCACTTTCTTTTTTCTTTTTCTTTCTTTTTTTTTGGAAAAGAAGCCAGGCTGGCCACTTCGAGAGAAATATTACAATTATTGCGGCGTATAATAGTTGGCTATAGATTTCAATGTCGATGCAACCTTTAAATTATTTCTAGTTTTGCCCCATGCCAAAGATTTGAAATTTTGCATAGTGGAGTGTATTATTATTCTCAGTGTTTTCGGCAGAAGAATCTTTCCGGATTTTCCTCAATTCCGACGACTCAGTCATAGGAGTGAAGGGCACATTGGACTGCCCAGTTCAAGACGAGGATTGTAGGGAAACATATTTATTAAGTGATTTGATCAATCTCATATATGTCGAGTGAGTTGAGGTCAACGCTCTACGAATAAGCAGTAATAACCACCTCGATCGCGCCGCCTTTTTTATAGCAAAGTGTAATTTGATCCTATCTTTTAAGAAACTCGTTATCGCCTAGGCAACTGCTTGGAATAACTAATAAAACAAGAGCGCAGCCAGAAGTTTGCTTGCAAAGAGACTTTTCACCACCTCTGATGTTGTTTATTGTGGGAATTCAATCCTCAAAAAATCGCACTCAAGCTTGCACCATTTGTTTGTGTCCTTTCCAGTTCTGTGTTCCCTTTTGCCCATTAAGTTCCGTCGTGCAATTTTTCATCCATTTCCTGCTTCAATGTGTCCGTCTTTCCACCTCATCCAGATATTTGCTTCCTGGAAGGAGCCGCAAGACCTATTCCATAGATATGCATCATTTTGTAATAGAAATCTTCACTACATACTCGATCTTCCCGGAAACGAGTATTTTCTTGAGAACAAGCTTAACCGTTGTATCGTCTTGTAGACGGGCTGCGACACGGTCTCGAAGCCTTGCTCGAGTTGCAACTCATTGGATTTGGTTTCACATCGAAATTCGGATGATTAAGCCCATCCTTTTTGAAATAGGATCAGACAACATCCCTCAGATTTTGGTCGTTGAATTGAGTTAAAATATCTGACCATACCTAATACTCAGTAGTGCCAAAAACAATAACGAATTTCGCTTGCGGTCGAGTGCGGTGTACGAATGCCATAGTAGAAGCCCCACTCCGCTCATAAGCAGCCAGATAGAATCCCGGGTAAAATGTTCTCCATCTCTCTTTGAAAAATGGTATATCACTAACTTCTATCGTGTCCGTTCGTAAGAAGCCACGTGTCGCTCACTCGTCGTTGTCCAGAGTAAATGGGAACCTAAGTCTAGGAAGGCTCCCTGTCTATTTTGAATCTCCTCCTGATTGTACGTTGGATTCTTGAATATGTATAGTACTTTGTTGCAATGCTCGACGGCCTTGACCATACGAATACTCGAGCTTCAAGGGATCAATAAATGTTCTATGAGGATGCATGCGAGCATACTGATCATCCCCAGTTTTTGTGAGACGGACACCTAGCCAGAGGTCACGCCCAGTTGTGTGATCCCACTGCTTGCAGTTTATGTACGCGCCAAACCTATCTTTGCAGTTTTTATTGAGTATAAGAGGTACTTCAGTTCGAAGACCTTTATTTGCCAACGAATATTCCGAGTTTTGGCCGAATTTGCCTTGAACTGTATTTTGACACTCAGCGAACTGTGCTGGGGATACAGCGAATGCGCCCCCAATAGATTTGAATCTCTTGTGGATACTTCCTGTCTGACTGCGACTTTGAATCCCAGTCCACGCAAACAGGGGTTGGTCGTTGAAAGCTTTTCCCCTTCTCCATATATCATTGGCATGTTGACACCCAAAAGTCGAAGCAAACAGTACCCGAGATCCTCTTCCCGTGTCGTTTGTCTTCGTGAAGCCCAAGATGTCACCTGTGCTACACTATAATCTCTAACCAGCTGTAAGCCTAACAGAACCGGAGTCGGAATGCCTGTGGCAGATGAAATCACCTCGGCTAAGCTGGATTTGGTTCCAAGATCTTGCCAGTTCTTGTCGAAGAATACAGCTGATGCTGGTGCAATTAGTTCTTGCAACGTCCATCCCCTCGCGAACTATCTACTCTTATATAGTTCCTCGATGCTCCTAGCGTCGGCCAGATAGACGTAGCACTCCCCGGCATTTTCGTACTACTTAAACGTCGAATTGATCGCTTCCGATAATTCAGCGCTGTTCCTCTTGTCGATGTAATAGGTATCAATCCACACATGCTCAAAGCCGTCGACCGCCGCTTGGGCGCAACATTTTTGAATTTTCAAGAAGCCGGCAAGAGGAAATGTCGTCGTGGGGGGTACGCTTATTTTGGCATCAGGCAACAAGGCAGGAATTACGATGTTCAGACAGTTAAGCGAGGATATACGAGGCATCATCAGGCTTTCTTGCCCTTTTAACAAGCGAGATACTACCCTACGATACTCTTAATTGCCTTATATAAACAACCCCTTTAAAGTAATAGCCTTAAAACTTACTGTAACTTATTCTTAATAATCTAGTAGTTACGATAATTTATGTGTTTTTAAATTATAAATTTACGTTAATTAGTTGTGTTATAATTAGGACTTATTCATAATAGAAAATATTTCTAAGTAATCTTCTTCGTGAAATAAAGCAGCGTTGTTGGATTTGTATGTGTTCTGCTGATGCCTTGTTGCCTGATGCCAAAATAAGCGTACCCGTCGTGGGAAGTATTGATTTGCTGAAAAGATATCTCGTTCTCCTTCCATGTGTGTGACAGAATGGTGTAAGAAGATACGTTCCTATCGTAGTACGGTTTCAGATCCAAGGTCTTGCTGTTTAGGAGCCACATTGCGCGAGGCAGATGAGAGGGAGTTGCTTGTAGGCGGTAAAATCGGGGCGAGAGATACGCGACAAATACTCGTAGAGGGGAAGATCTCGAGAGCCTTGCCAGATTTTTCAGTGCAACGTTGTCATATGACTTAGAATACATGTTCATCGATAGGCGGTGCACCAAAACGCTACTTCGTGAATCGTGCAAATCATAATCGTATTATTTTGTTTTGCAAGCCAAAGACTTCGAGAGATCCGAGACAGTGCTGGCCAGATAGAGCAGATACCAAGGCTAGGATATATATTCTTTTAAGAAAACTCCTACCACATACGACCATAGACTGAGGAGAATTGGGCATCCCGTCCGCTCTGCCATACACAAGCCTCAGATCGGCAGATTAGTAGTTGGGTGGGTGACCACCAGCGAATACCTGCTGTTGTATGTTTTTTTTTTCTCCTCGCTGAATACTTCTGTGATATGTGAGCCATCTAAAGCATATTTATTATTCAAATTATACAACACTTACCAATATCACGCTTTACATAGACCTCGACCGCCTCACGTCCCTCTCCCTCCTCGTCTTCCTCTTCCCCTGCCCCCACTACCTCGACACCATCCACAAACAGCATCATTGCACAACCCCTCACACCTGGTACAAAAGCAAGAATTGGCGTCGGCGTCATGATCGGTTTCCTCATCCTATGCCTCTTGATATACATCGCTTTCCTCCTACGTCAGAGACAAATTGCGGAAAACAGGAGTCAGGGAGGGAATTTGCCCGAATTGGGATCAGGACTTGTGCCTGAGATGTCTGTTGTGGAGAAGCCGGGAGAACTGAGCTCGGGAAGGGATAAGGGGGTAGATAAGGGTGGGAAGAGTAGTGGAGGGAGTGGAGGTGCGGGTACTGCTAGTGAATTACAAGGTTGATGTCATGTTAAATTACTGTTAGATTACTGTTAGATTTCAAATTAATTTTGTCAAACTTATTTACACATCATATATAGTACAGAATCTAATAAAATTGGTCTATAAATAAAGAATAAGAGATATGTGCTAATACTAGCAATGTATCTACAAATATCACTAATACCCAATCAAAATAGCCAACGACTTAGAATAGATATCGCCTTGTCTGAGGCTCTATACCGTCTAAAACTATTTATATAGTAAAACAAATAAAGAGAAGAGAAGAGATTTATGTCTAGACTCCAGATTCCGCCACGATCAGTCCATTTTACATACCAAGTTCCTCTAGAAGCCGCCAACTAGACTCGTCCACTCACACCACCATCCTCTACTTTCGCCGGCCTCTGATCTGCCTTCTTATCTTTCTTCACGCTCTTCCACTCCATTCCTAATGCTGACAGAACAGCCAAAGCAGCCACAACAACCGCAACCAAATAAACCTGCGTCAACGCCTTATCATAAACCCCTAACACACTCTCCAACACCTCCGATCCCACCACACCCCTCAGTTCCGTCGCTCCCGTATTCAAAATCGCTTCTCCATCCACGCCCGCGATGCCATTAATTCCTTTCAGCAAATGATTTTCGAAAACACTCTGCCCTATAGGCACGAAGATGGCACCCGACATCTGCGACCCGAACATCATCAGCGCAGATCCGATAGCGATGTCCTTTCGCGGCAGGACTGCCTGCGCAGCTACATTCGTTTGTTGCGCACCGAGACCTGAGCCAATTCCAAAAAGTATTTGGTAGCCTATCCACTGCGCTTTGGGTGTCGAAGGCGTGAAAGTTGTCATGAGCCCCGCGCCGATAGACATAAAAACCGAGCTAAGTATCATGTGCGGGACGTAGTAGCCGAGTTTGGAGACAGTGAAGCCTGCTACGAGAGCAGTGGCAGTAAGGGAAAGGAGAAAAGGAAGGATTTCGTAGCCGGAATGGAGGGCGTCGACGCCGAGGATGGCTTGGAACCAGATAGGTAGGTAGTAGGTCATGAGAGCCATCGAAGAGCCTAGGCAGATGGAGAAGATGAATCCGCAGACTATGCTGCGTTGCTTGAAAACATGTGGCGGGACAGTGGCTTGTTCCCCTTTCCAGATTTGGATGATGATGAAACAGGTCAAGAGGATGGCGAAGAGGACGAGCAGGACGATGATGCGAGCGTTGCTCCAGGCGTATTGTGAGCCTCCCCATTGTAGAGCGAGGATGAGGCATACGATGCTAGGGAGGAAGCATAGTGTACCCAGGGGATCTAGCTGCGCTAATTTGGTTTTGAAAGTGGTGCCTGCTTTGACTGGCGCTGTAGCTTTAAGGAGTAAAGCTAGGATTCCCATTGCGAGACCTCCGACCGGCAAATTAATGTAGAAGCACCATCTCCACGATATTTTGGTTGCCAATGCTCCTCCTATGATAGGACCTGCCACCGAGGATATTGCAGAGACCGCACCCATCATTCCCATCACCATAGGTCTTTTGTGTAAAGGCAGGATACGTTGAAGTGTAACCGTACCGCCAATATATATCCCAGCAAATCCCCAGCCAGCTACTGCCCTTCCAATTATAAAAGCTATTGAATTTGGAGCAGAGCCGCAGATAGCAGATCCAATTTCGAAAAGGGATATTGCGATAAGCAGGACCCATTTCGGTGGGTAGAAGGTGTAGATCTTGCCGAATAAGAGCACGAAAGAGGATCCAGTCAACATGTAGGCACTAGCATACCAGCCGATGTCTTCGATGGAATGGAATTCGTCAGTTATCTGGGGGATCACAGTTGCTAGGATATTTCGGTCCTGTATTGAATGAGTTAGTATGAAGAAAATTTAGGGGGGGGGATAACTCACGAGTGTAACGAGAAAGAAAGCCGTTCCCAAAGCACAAATGATGGGAATGGCCTCTCGATTTGGTAGGTAAGCGTCATCATCCTTAGATGCCGGGCGGTCATTTGAAGTAGTTAGCGGAGACTCTAGAATTTTTCCAGAGATTGCAGCTGCGTTGTCGGAACTTGAGCGTCCTTCGGTGGTCTTTTCCATTGTTCGTATGGACGGAGGAATGTTGAGGAGTGAAACAGAAGAAAAAGGTAGGCGTAAATGATCGTCGGTCAATCGAGAATTATAAATAGAAAGTCTTTATTTGAATTTCAGGAAGTAATGGTGCAGGATTTGTCGGTGGAATATATGTAGGAGGTATCGTCCCAAGTCTCCTCGGTGTTCGGACTGGAGCCTGAAATTTGAGGCTTCTCAGCCACCCGGCCCCGAGCTTGGCGAGTAACCCCTATTCCTACGAGAAAGAAGGCAAATATCACATACCGGTCCGAGGAGCGCAAAACGTGTTCGATGTCTAGTAGAGATTTTCTCAATGTGCAAAAATCCTAGTCAGATCGCATAGCGCAAGCATCTTTCATCCCAACCAAGTTGTCCCAGGCACGGGATTCCCAATAGTGTACGTCTCGGCATCATTGATCAAATCATTCCAATAGTTCCAGTCAATTGGTGCTAGAGGATCGACTATTGTTGATGGACCAAATTCTAAACTTGCGCCTGCCACACTTTCCAGGTAATTTGTCGGATTGGTGTCCAGTTCCATCGTTGCTGCGCTGTAATCGCCTGAAGCTTCTGTAAATGAGCTCGAACCTTTTATTGGCCGTCGTTTGAGAAGCTCCAGGACAAACTCGGGCGTTATGGATTGTTCCGAGTTTGTGTATTTCCCCCCAAATTGTCGGCTTCTCATCTCCCAGCTCTCCCAACTCTTCAACGCCAGATTCCCAATCGCCATATTCAAAGCACTTTTCGTATCGTAAAGAATATCCGGGCGATATCTGAAAGCTTTCGAAATTTCGTCCCATGCTCTTTCAGTCAGAGGCTCAGGATTTCGATATCGAAGTTCGCTGAGCAAGTACACGAACGCATCCACGTGAAACTCGAGATCAACAAGCCACATAAAACCCCGAACGCAGTCCACAGAGTGAAGAAAATTATCCTCCTCAATCATTGTAAGGCAAATATCAAATAGCTTAGCTTTCTCTTCTTGAACCATGCTCGAGCCTCTGTCTAAGAATTGACGAGGATGCCGAGTTATCAATCTCATCCTACCAATCACGATATTGGCGAAGCTTCGGGCCAGAATATGCAACGGGATAACAGGGTCGCAGTATCTCAGGTATTTCGATTCCAACATCTGTTCTATATCATCAATGACTTTATCTTTTCTGGGAAGAGGTACTGAAGGGCTTGAGAGTGTGTCGGAACTCCCTCCTAGCTCCATTGCTGTAGAGTATCGACGATACTTTCCAAGGTCACACATCATCAAGCGAAAAGTCATCTCCGTATACCCCAAATGTCCTCTGGGTTCAATAATCATATCAGGTGTCAAGTCGCTGTCATTGACGTTTAAGGGAAGTGGGATATCCCAGTATTTCGAGCTGATTGGTCCATCTACTTTGCATCGGTGGGCACAGCGAGAATCTAAAACAAAAATCTGCCACCAGATTCTTCGACGAATTTGAGCTTCTAAGACCGAGAGATTTGCTGAGTAAGATACTTGATGAAGGCCGATGCGTTGTCCGATGCGTAGAACTATGCCAGTGAGTACCCAAAACTCTCCCGGATCGTAACGGGGAAGAATTGCAACCTTGCAAAACCATTAGATGAAAATTTATGACAAATAGTGGGGTCTATGAACATGGACGTACGAGTAAGAGCACCGCTGCTTGGAGAACGACAATATCCGTCGTTCCGAAGATTCCGGCCCGTGTTAGAGCTTTTTGAGCAATGGTAAAATAGCGTTTCAAGAATTGCTCCCGCGAAACACTCGTCAATGCTTCGCATTCCTCGTTGCTTAAAGAAGTAACGGCACAAATGTAGATGGCAAACATCAAAGCTTCAAATGGTTTCGACACCTTTTCCAGATTCAAGGTCGCCTGAAGGAACTCTCGTTGAACGGTTGGTACATGAATTACCTTAAAGATCGGGTTGACATTATCCAGAAATTTCTCCCACAGCTTAAAAATTTGCGTTGAAGGAGGGTGAAGACTGGTCAAACTTTCGGGGCCAGAATCTAAGGCAAAGGATAGAGTCAGGGAATCTGGATCTTCTTTTGGGTTCTCAGGGATAGAGCTGGCTGGTGAATCTCGCTCAAAAAAGTCTTCAAGGATCTCGCTGCTTAGATCTGCGAAAATGTTGCTCCTATTGTCCATCAGCGAGGGTTCCGAACGATAAAATGTTTGAAACTCACTTCTGAGGACTCTCAACTACGACTTCTCCGGGCGTGACTGTACTTATCGCATTGTACGAAGGCTCCCCTATTGGACTCTCGCCAATGCCATTTTCATAATCTCCACCATCAAATGTCAACCCATTCTTCTTGAAAAAATCCTCATATTGTCTCAAACGGTGAAGCAACTCTTCTTTTGACGCGTCTTGAGAAGCCTTCCCATTTCCCACACGACGCCGCGGTCTGGTGGGTATCGGATAAGTACATTCCACGCCAGCTTTGATGCAATTGCGGCATCGCCGCTGCTTGTCACATTTGACCTTGCGCTGCCGGCAAATGGTACACGAAATTGAGTGCTGGCTTTGTGGGGGTTGAAGTGGTGCTGAATCGGACATGTGACTGGGCATCGCAACGTATCCGACACACAGCTATTCACGAGATGGAAGCAGCTGGTGCTGATGGCGGATTTGCATGCAGTTGTGACGATTAGAAAGAGGTATTGGTGGGTGAAGAATGAAGAGGGGATTGAGGATGTAAAGTTCTGAGGTTTGAGGTTGTAAAGTTCCGATGTTTGAGGTTGGTCGTGTTCGGCTAACCTTACAGTAACGAGCCTGGGATCAAAAGTCTGGTTCTTATAGGCTGTTTTAGCGAGCAGATTGCGATAACCCCACTTCTTTTACCCCACTACAATTTTAAACAATTATAGCATCTACACCTCCGATGCAGAACCACGTTCCAGGCTTCCAGATCCTTACAAAACACAAGGAAGCGACACGCTAGCTTGTCAACCACGCTGGTATCCCTATTCCAAAGCTTGCGGCGCGTTACAAGGTCAGCTATACCACTATTCGTAGAGTCCTTAATTATAAGGTTCCAGAACGTGTACGGCCTACCCGGACAGGGCGACCACGTCTTTTAAATGACCTCTAAGTCCGCTAGATCATTACTTATTATAGTGATTCTTAGGAGCATCGAATTCTCGACTACGTACGCCTTTACTATGAGCTGTATTTAGAATAGAGTACAGAGACCCTCGAGCGCCGTCTAAAAGAAGCTGGCTACTTCCGCTACGTGGCTTGCTAGCAGCCCTACCTTACCCTCCTTCAAGCGAACAACCGAATGATCTAGGGACTTGGGTATATCTTCTAGCGGAAAGAGGTCGAATAGAGGATAGTTTTATAGTCGGACGAAGTTACCTTCCTTGTTAGCGGACGTATAATAAAACAAAAGGTTACACATAATTTGTACGAGCGATATTATTAGAATTATATTTAGTATTAATTTCGCCAGGGGCACACGACACTAGTTAATGCTTAGGGGGTAATTAGGTATGATTATAAGAGTCCCTTAGTGTTTCTCGATAGTTCTAGTAAGAAAGGATCTTTTACGTAAAAGGATTACCTAGCACAAGTGCTGTCTCTGTATATCGAGTCTACTCTTGAGGATTTCGGGACCTACACACATACCCTGGGTCTAGAGCCCTTATTTATAGAGGATAGCAACTCTACGTATAGTTATAAGTTAGAAAACAACTACTACGTAAAGTATTATATAAGACACAGTATTATATTAATACGTCACCCTTCTACGAGTCCGGATATAAATCCGATTAAAAAGTGCTAGTGGTAGATTAAGTAGCCGCTTTACTAGCGGCGCTAATAGCTAATAACTAAGACTGAAATACAGCAGTTTGTGCTCGAGGAATGGGATCGAATACCATAAAAATGGATTAATGAATTGATAAGCGGGAGTATTGGGTTCATGTATTAGTAGAGTGTTGTGGGTGGTCTACACCGAACTAATTAGATTATCGTGGTCGCGATGCCCTATAGTAACCAGACTTTTGACCTCATGCTCGTAAAGTTACTGTAGCCTGCCTCTCACGTGTCACATACGCTGCAATAAAGCTGATTAATTTATTTCTAGGCACTTACTAAACCTTATTATTATACACCCTTCCCTTAGAATACAGAATGTAGCTTGTTATCCTTAATTTCTATTTTCGTATAGAAAATTATATTTACTTTCTTCTTCTTGTATGTGCTAATATTGTTACTCATGTGAGGCTCCGTGAAAACACTTTAAAAGTTAAATAATTCCTTAATAAAGGAAAATTAAAATAGACAAATCAAACTTGTCAAAACTCCTTTTCCTCTTCTTTTGTTCCTCTTCCCAATAATCTAACATGATACTGTGAAGAGCAGCCTCTTTAGTAAACAGCAATATACAAAGTGAGATACAAGACCCCCTTCCGCTCACGAATACAAATGTAGTTATTTATTACCCCTTTTCACAGCCTCGCAATTACCTTTACGCCGCCATTCAACACGAAAGCCTTGACCCCAGGATACAGCGGGACTCACGACAAAACAAGCGCGTATACTGCACCACTCCACTCCTATCACAATAGTGACCCCCCCTGGAACAGTGAACAGTATTTCGAATAGGGGATTATCCGTATTCTAAACCGCAGATAGACTTTTAGACATTCAGATTTCGAACAAGCGAGATTATGGTGGAGGAGTAGGATTCATTGTGTAACCCTACATGGTGGTTATTTTAAGCTTCAAAAAAGGGGCTCGAGTCAGCGAGCCCATACAAGTCGGGCGTTTTCTCTCCTTATCCCATTTTCTCACGTCCGAGAGGGTGCAGCCATCGTATTATTTTCTCTTTTACTCATTTGATAGCGCTTAAGCACAGGAGGTGAGGCTGAGCCCCCTTTTTTAGGCTAAAGTCATCTAGCTTTTGTGTTACTTGTGCGATGCTAAGAACAGTATGTCAAGCTGCATGGATGCAAGGCCGTTGTGCTCACCCATGGTAGAGATGGCATACGGTTTAAAGCGTTCGTCTCCTCGATCTTCTGTGTTGTTCAAGCCGAACTTAGTTGCACACTCCCACGCCGTTTCTTGGTATATCACGGTCTCTACCTAAAACCTAACAACCACAACCATGGGTATTCTGCACATGCTCACTAGCGCAGCCCTGCTGGCTAGTTCGGCCGCAGCCTGGTCCTTGACCAATTACTACAATGTACGTTTTTTGAACCTCCCTTCTCTCTTTCTCTTTTTCGTGTCTCTATTTAAGGTTATCTTGGGAGTTTAAACAAATGTTAGCAGCGAAGAAATTTCCAGTAATAATAACATGCTAATCCTCGATCTTCACAGCTCGCTACCACCACATGGGACAGCACTATTTCCACGACACTCGTCAGCGTCATTCCCACGGGCTCAGTATCGGCCATCTCATCGAATACTAGCAGCACGCTGTCGGTAATTGTCGAACAGAACTACCCAGTCACGTATAACATCACGGTGACCAACATATTCGTTGCGCCCGACGCACCGTGGTGTCTCAACACTGGCACACAAAGGCTATGCAGCTACAACACACCGCCGCTGCCGGTGGGGTCAAATTTAAACAGCGCTGACACGACGCGCTACTGGGCACCTCTCACCATCACCCCTCCAGCATCGTGCACCAAGACGTCCTTCAGTTACACCAGCAGCCAGGAGCAGAACCCAGAATTACCGGGCGCAAACGGCCAGATCCTGCTCGCCGAGGCGACAGAATCGCCCCAGGCGTTGTTCATCACCACGTACGCCATCACTATCGAAACAGGAATCGGCCAGGCTGGGACTCTGAGCGTTATGGATGTATATCTCAGGTCGGACGCTATTCTAGGCATTCAACCGACGGCGGAGGCCCAGTACCTGAACCAGTGCGTCGATCCCTCGAGCATCCTATGCACGATGTCCAGCTCGATCTCGCTAGGCCTTTTCGGCGGAGGTTATGATAGCTATTTAAGCACTGGCTGCGGCCCAACGAATCCGATTACCTACCCGCCTAAGGGTGCCGCCGTGACATCGTCGCCGCTGTCGACAAAGTCCAAGAGTGGTGCGCAGGGGCGGGGGGGTGCAAGACATTTGGGTCTCCTGGTTGGTGTTTGGACTGTGGTTACGGTGTTGCTTGTTGAGTGGTGATAGGCGTAGGAACTCGTTTGAAAGAGCGTTGAGCCATCAAGCTTCTTGATTGGCGTGTATTAATAGTAGTAGGGAAGTGTTGTCTGACGATGTAGTGATATGCGACCTGTGCCTGTGAACACTGAGCACTACTTTTCATTCTTTCTCTTAGCGAATATATTACCTTTTTTTTTTTAAAAAAAAAAAGAAAGTAGTGACTCGAAGAACCAGAAAGATAGATATCTTTTTGTAAGAATTAAAACAACTACTTAACTCTCACCCCTGAGGCCTACGACACACCCTGAAACATCTCCTCTCCCACCCCCTAACGCCAAGGATTCCAATCCCTCTGATATCCCGGAGTAGGCTCTTGCAACCTCCCGGCCTGATTCCCACCTTTTCTACTCCTCCGCCCATCTCCATCTCCACCGTCACTCTCACCATCTGCACTCCACTCACCACTCTCTCCATCCCCATCGCTATTCAAATCCACATCCCCAAACCCATTACTAACCGGCTGACTTCCTCCACCCTCACCGCTAATTTCCTGCGTAGGGCCTTGGTAAACCCTATCCAGAGCACTCATACTATAACTCGGCGGCGGAACATCAACATCTTCTTCACTTCCCGCATTTGCATGTGAGCTAGTTGAAACATTGGCAAACCCATCCCAAAACTCGACAGTCTGACTGCTTCCCTCGCCCACATTAGCATATCTCTCCCAACAATCCCTCGCAGCACTATCTTGACTTCTGGAAGTGTGGGAAAGAGTCACTGAAGCAGTACCAGCACCACGACTACCTCTACCAAAACCAGATCTCGAGCGAGATCCTGAACCAGAGATTGAGCCACCGGAGTGGGAGGACGTCCTGGCGAACTCAGCATGCATGGCCTCAAGGCGTTGAGAGATAGAGCGGTAGGGTGGTGGTGGTGTTTGGATCTGGGTCTGTCTTTCTTGAGCAGCGCTGAAACTGTTGGCAAGAGCCACGGCACTTCGACTGCCTCGACCAAAACCCGATCTCGAGCGAGAGCCTGAGCCGGAGATTGAGCCATTGGAATCGGAGTTGAGCCCTGAGAGTATAGCATGCATAGCGTCAAGGCGCTGAGAGATAGAACGGTAGGATGGTGGCGGTGAATAGATCTCCGTCTGCATTTCTGGATGCTCGTTCCCGTTGCTGTTGCCATTTAAGTTTCCTTGTGCATTCACGTTAGCACCAGCATTAGAATTGGGAGTCGGGTTTGGGTTTCCAGCAGCAGACGGATTTGCAGCTGGCGTTGGTGTCGAATTCCGATTTCCATTATTAAATGCCCTCCAAATCCGCTCCTCATTCGCCCTCCCAGTCCTCTCTTCAATCCCATTCGCATTCGCACTCCCTGTCCTTAACCCACTTGGCGGTTCTCTATTCCAAGCCGCACTACCCTTAACAAAAAAGGCATCCGAAAGATTCGTCGTCCTCTCCCTTCTAGGAGCAAGTGTCGCCCACCCTCGAGTCGTCGATTCCGTGCGCCTCTGAATACTGTCTTCATGTAACATCCATCCGTCACTTGTGCTAGACCTGTCGGTGCTAGTGCCTGGGCTACGGAGGGATTCTTCTTCCCTTCTGCGTTTCTTGTCCTTGCGGTCATCTCTGCAGCTAATGCAGCAGAATACGACGAGAGGGCCGATGAGGAAGAGAGAGATGACCGGGAGGATGACAGCTAGCCCGATTGTGTCGTGCCTTTCCTAGTCCTGGGGCCTGATTTTGTCGCGGGTGGTGAGAACCGGGATCCCGGTATTTGAGGCGGCGTCGGCTGCGTGAGAAGAGGCGAGGCGGAGAAAGGTTTTAGGTGTAGGCATTGGTGTAAAACCGGGTATTGATATTGCTGGTAGTGTTGGTATCACTGGTATCACTGGTATCGCAGGTGCTATTGGTGTGGATGTCGAGGAGGTCAAGAATGTTGTAGTAGAGATTGAAGAGGTACTATTTTCGGGAAAGATATTGTGAAAATAATTCCAAAGATCATCCCACCAAGGGTGACCTGGCTTTTTGGTACCAAACCAGTGGTGCTCCTCATGTCGGGAGTAAATATACATTTTGCCCTCCGTCTTTCGTAAAGTTGTAACTATTGAAAACACAGAAATGTGATCAAAATTCGAGAAGAGTAATGGAATTGGAGAAATGACAACCAGCCACCTGAGCAAAACAATTCCAATAAATGGATTTGTGAATCTGGGTTAAGCTAGTGACAGACCTCGTGGCTTCACGATAGCTTCTGTGGGGAACCTGAATTATTCCAGAAGAATGTCATGAAGCTGTTTACCCCAAACACATTTTAGGAAAAAAGACCACTTGAGCCTCAAACTAACTCCCAATTCAAATTGACACAAGCTGAAAAGTGGTTGCAATTGGCTGCTCAGATGAAGCCGTCGAGTGTGGGGTGCCAAGACCCGAAGACATATGGCTGGATGACGAAAGGCATGTGTCATGAGACGCCCAGAAGACTTCTAGAAGACTTCAAGCTTCTTCCTTGAGGAAGCTTGTCTTAATAATTAGAACCGGCAGTTTGACGAAAGTTATGAAGCAGGCCGGCCCCAAATGTCCAAGGTTCAAAACATCGGAAAATTCACAGTAGGAAATATCGAGTCCAAAATCAGTTTGATCGCCTGGTGTATTCATCTCGTCATGCAAGTCTACCAAATCGATATTCTTTAATGCAGAAGTATATGCCATAGAGAGACCGATTTGGCGAGAAACATGCTCAATTGCAAGTATTTGCGGTCGGGTGCACATTTTGCAGTATGCCTTGTCGAATACCGCTGTATTTTTACGGTATCTTCGATGCAGAGCTATTAATTCGCCGCTGCAATGGTTGCTTTTATACCGCTTGTCCGAAGATTGATCATCGATTAAATTTAAACATTGTTGTAGGTAAGGAAGCCGTTTTATCCCAATGCCCGGATTCGTATCGCCGTTCGAGGTCCGTCCGATCTATGCCCAGACGCCCCATGCCAAAGCATATCCCACCCGTCCTGTCCCAACGCCTCGCAAACCCACTAATAAAATGTGGGTGGTTTGCCCCCAGGAAGCCCTCACATCCAATATCCCTCCTTCCAAATCTCCTTTCTATACCCCTCCGTCAACCTCGCATCCTCCCCAAACCTCTCCTGCCACCCCACAAACCCCCTATCAAGGACAAAAACCCTCTGCTGCCTACCCTTCCCATTCCCCTCCTCATTTACATCCTCCCACTCGCCATCCTCCTCCCCTTCCTTCCCTTCGCAGCAGCATCCTCAGCATTCTTCCGCAACACACTCCCCACCCCACTCCCCTGTTCCAATTTCACAGAGCCTTGTCCTACTAGCCGTTCACGTTCGCGAATATATCTGAGTGCAGCGCTTGGTCCGCGTTGCTGCGAGAGAGCGCAGTGGAAGACGACGGTTTCTTTATCGCGGAGTTTGCGGACGAGGGTTGGGAGGGCGGTGTCGAGGGTGGTGGAGGGTGTGTGGAGGGAGTGTCGGATGTGGCCGCCTATGTGGTCTGCGCGAGTGTCAGCGATGGGTATATTGATGTTTGTATATGCAGCGTTCATGCTTGGTTTTGCAGCATGCCATTGAATTATGCTTCCCCGGCCTTGTACCCAGACTAGAAACGGAAACGGAATGGAGAGAGGGAGAAGCAGAAAAGGAAAAACAAACCATCATCTCTAACATCCACAATCGCAACACCCTTCGGCGGCGTCAGCGCATCTAAATTCGAGGTCTCTTTGTTTGCGTCAAGCAATATTTCTGAGAGCGCAGTGGCCGAGAGGCGGGGGAGCGTTGCGACTGTTGCGGTTGTCATCTTGCGCATTCGTTCTGCGCTTGCGGCTGTGCTTGGAGATTGAAGTTGATGAGTGTGAGCTGGGGCCGGATTTTTATGGTAGAGAGGAATTCGATGAGTTGCGCGTGTTGGTGGTTTGGTGTTGATGTTGTAGGATGAGTTGGAATGAGGCCGTGATGTTGATGGGGTTTCGAGCTGGAGCTTTGGCGGGGTTGAGCTTCTTGCAGGGGTGCAGCCCAACCACCCCTCCTTCAAAACGACTTCACTTCACAGTCCTCACACCTCTGCATCTTCACTTCATACACCTATAAATTGTATATAACACTTTAATTCTAAATAACTAAACTAGATTACAGTATCTCCAGAATTCGCTAAAAAAAACGCCAAGAAATAGTTATATCCCGCAGCCACCTGGGCACTGCCCTGCCGGATCCACGGCCCTAGGCTCCGAGTCACCTACTCTCCACTCAAGTCCACCTGCACACAAGACTTTCTAACATTAAGAGAAAACTTACCATAAAACAAGATGTTTTTTACAATCAAAATTTCTTTGATTAAAGACTTGGTAAGGGAAAAGATATCGATCTGAAAAGAAATTATAAAAAAAGTCTCACAACCCATACA
>JAAMPI010000189.1:0-53734 GCA_013054445.1 Cudoniella acicularis | reverse complement strand
TGAGTACGTGAAGCCGCCAGGAACCGGCGTCGCTCTCTGGCCTTCCACCGCCTCCACCTACCCCTATTCCGCCGACTGTGTCGCTCAAGACCCCCTTGCAGTGTTTTTCCAAAACACCAACAACAGAGATAGCTTCATGCACGTATCCCATACTTTTACGCATGAAAGCCAAGATGCGGCGGTATATAGTGATGTGAAAAAAGAGATTGAGTGGAATCAGGCGTGGTTGAATATGATGGGATTGAGTTCCGCGAAGTGGTTTAGTGGAGGTGGGTTTATTCCGCCGGCAATTACGGGGATGCATAATGCGGATGCTCTGAGGGCTTGGATGGATAATGGGCTGGGGAATGCGGTGGGGGATAATACAAGGCCGGTGTTGTTGAATACGGTTTGTCTCATCCCTTTCCTTGGTGCATGGAAAGTTGTGTGTGTGAAACGCAGTTGAGCTGATTGTTGTGCTGTAGCAAAATGAGCATTGGCCTCTCATCACGTCCGTTGCTGGAAATGGATACGATGGGGTACAAATCACACCCCGCTGGGCCACAAACATCTTCTACAACGCAAGTTTCCTCCCCTTTCCTACCTCTCCCGCCTCCCCTCCTTTTTCCCACTCTAACACCTTTCCCAAAACACAGTGCGATACACCCACCTGTGATCTCGCAGAATGGGTGTCCTTCGGCAACGTCGGCAGCATGTCCGACATCCTCACCCTCGAAAGAAAAACCAATTCCCGTCATCTCCTCGCATTGCGCCACGACCCTTTCATGTTCCACCAGGCAAACTTGCGATGGGAGGGCCAGAACAAGACGACGATAAATGGGGTGTATGGGCAGTATTCTATGCTTCAGATGTGGGTTGAGACTGTTGTTACGGAGGTTACGAGATTGTATGTTCCCCCCTTTTCTTGACTCGCTTAAATTTCCTTGCTGGTTTAACTTGGAGGGGTTTTGGAACTTTTTTTTTGAACGGGAAGTTGCTAACGGGGAATAAATAGAGTCCAATGGCCCATTCTCTCCTTAAAACACGACGACATCGCGGCCGCCTTCCGCGAGCGAGCAACACGAGACGCCTGCGGCTACAGTCTCTCCTGGAACTTCTCAAACCAAACCATCACCTCAGTGACAGTTTCTGCACCATCGGTCTCTGATATTTGTTCTGTTCCTATCCCGGTTACGATTCCGGGTAGCGGGGTGGTTGATGATAAGGGGTTTAAGAGTGAGAAGTTGGGGATTGATCCGTTGACTATTTGGGTGGTGTTGAATGGGAGTAATGTTACTTTGCAGTTGAAGGATGCTGTGAGTTGGTGAGTAAGAAGAGGGGGGAGGGGGTGTAAATATGAAATTATTTTAAATGTATTTTGTTTTGAGGGATGGTAAACAAGTGTAAATACGCAGCGAATTTATATTGAAGAGTAAATGCCCAAATAACACACGAACAAAATTTAAAGCCTGAAGTATAATTTCAATTAGGATAGGAGTCGGGATGTTTTAAAATAGTGAAGTGGCCTATATGTTTTTGATAGACGTTTCAATTACTTATAATAACTGGGATAATTGGTTTTAAAAGCCCTTATTTAGAATTTCGTTTAAAAGAAATTTTCCCTTTTTTTTTTCTTTTTTAATTTGTCGTGAAATAGATATGTTGCACGGAAAAATATGAGGAGAGATATCTCTGATATTAATAACTTTTCAAGTGGAGTTTAAGGTCTTTGCCCTTTATTATTTACGCCGTAACTCATAGGTGGAGTGAAAGGATCATGTAGAACTAATTGTACCTTTTGGGTAAAGAATAATTGTTCTTCATCAAATAGATCCTGCGATTTTATAGAGGTGAAACATATATAGAGGGAATCGCAGAAGAAGGTAAATTAAAGTTTCTGTGATACTCGCGTTGAATATGTCATAGAGTTGAACAACGGTCTTGGGCAACACAGTCTTTCATCCCCCTGTACGAGCGACATGCCGAACCCCTTCAACATGGAAGGTAACTTGATGTCGAAATGATAGCAAAAACATTTCGATCGACCACTTTCACGTGCATCTCCGGCATTTCTTGAATTCCCTTCTCCTCTTCTTCCTCCAAAAGCTGCTGGAGTTGCCTAGATGGCATGGATGGAGGCGATGTCCACTTGCCCCTCGATTCTTCGAACTCATTTACTAGTGCCGAAAGGCTCCAAGTGGACTAAAATGGTTGTGCCCTGGTTCAGGAAGTATATTAATTCATCCAGGACTCTTTGTTCCTCCATTCTCAATAGTCGATGGATGCAAGTTTGATTTTTGCGACTTTTTGAGCCTGAGATCGCATCGCAACAAGCGTAAAAAGAAGTGCTTCACACCTTTCGACATGCTTTTTCTTGTAGCTTTGTCCCCGGAAACCTCATCTTTTCCATGGACTACAGTTCCATTCATTCCTACGTTCACTGAATTGGTTTGTCTCTGGGGTTGGAAAGGCTCGAGTGTTTCGTTGATGGTGCCACTAGGATATTCACCTCCACCTGTCTCGGTGTTTGTGCTTGGGTTGTGAGCATCATCAGTGTCGACTTCGAGACGTTCATTGGCTTGAATACCCGAAAGTTTGGAGTTGTCTAAGGGTAGGCCACCATTCTCAATAACGTTGTCACCTATTAATGCCTCGTCCGTTCCGGCATGGTCCGTGTGATCAGGAGGATCCGGCTGGTTTGAGGCAGGAGTCCACCTGAACCCATTTACTGAATTTACTGGATGCTCCAGGTTGTTCTGCTGGGCTGGAGCGGGTAAGGCTGATGCGGGGAGACCAGGCAAAGCCAGTCCCGTGATGGAAGGTCCACTAGTATTGGATGGGATTGCGTGGTATTCCATAAAAGGAGCCTCTCTTTGATCTTCGTTGTGATCTTCATAATCGAAATGCCGATCTCCAAACGTTCCAAAGTGATTTCCAAGCTCGGATCCTGGTATTTCCCATTTTTGTGACGGCTTCTTCTCGAAATGGACATTTCTATTCGGCGATTGTGGTCGAGAACTTTGCTTCCCGGTATTTTCCACGTCTAATGGTGCGTTTTCATTCTCTTTACATAGATGCGGCCCAAAAAAGGCGGTCAGTGATGATGTCTTCTCCTCTGGAACTGTGTTCATCCTCTCCGTCGCCTTTCCCTTTAACTCAGGTTCCATTCTCTCAGGCGAAAGAGACCGCATGTTGGGACCATATCTATTCAAGGTATCCGATTTTGCACCAAGTGGTGGGGATTTTGGGGGTTGACTGGATGAAACATTCTCTTCTAGCGGGCCTGTATGCTCGGGCAAGCTATTTCGGTTTATTTGATCTGTTCTCGCCTTGGAGAGACGGACAGTTGATGCTGATAGCTCAGAAAGTCCCGTTTCAGATCGCTCCGGGATTTTTTTCATCCGCTTCGTGCAATAGTCCAAGTCACTTTTGCACTCCTTGTGAAGCTCCTCAAACTTTTCGACAATCTCTTTGCAGGTAGCCCTATTCTGCGGACCCACGCGGAGAAGCCTGTCCTTTATGAAGGTGAGTAGATCTAGGGTAAAGTCAGAGCAGCTTTCTTGGCTGTATAATGTCTGAAATTCCTGAAGACAATGCAAGTCAGCGTCAAAAAGCACCAACATATCTATTTGAAATCTGTTCGACTCACATTGGCGACGGACCGCTTAGCTCTTGCTCCCAATTGCGTGTCTCCATTATTTTCCTTGATCTGGACAAAATTGTAGAAGACGTCCTGTCGGAATTCCCTACTATCATCCTTCGCCCGCTCTTTGGAAAACTCATCAACCCCTGCTCCCCCAAGAAGGCACCAAGTGACGAATTCGAGAAGAACACAACCCAAACTCCAGATATCGAAACTCTGAGAGACCATCATAGCAACTTCGTGTTCTGGTGGCCGGTACGTAGGTGACACTGCAACACTTTCAAAGTGGGACTTCGATCGTGTTCCATGGAAGCGCGTCAAGCCAAAGTCAGAAATCTTTAGCACTCCGAAATCGCTCGGATCTGTGCCCTCGTATGGCTTGAACCAGAGGATATTCTCTGGCTTGAGGTCGCCATGCCTCCCATGGATTTGAAGACTGGATGCGTCGTTGTGTAGATCATCTGAAGAGGGTAAGTCTGATGTGTGAATCATCTGTAGTCCTTGTGCGATCCCTAGACACTGCTTGGAGAACCACACAGCATGATTTTGGTCTCGCTTTGGAATAGACGGTTCAGGGAATAAATTTGTCCAAAAGGCCAATAGATTGCCATCCGCCCATGGAAAGAGGAGGTAAAATCGATCGCGCCACGAGAACGTGACGAGAAGCTTGATGAGGTGTACATGGTCCTTTGCGCTAAATCGCTTCAAGTTCGAAACCTCGGCATTAAAAGCCTGTTGGTCACTATGGCGTAGACGTTTGACGGCGTACGACGGATTCTCGTGGGGGCGAGCCTGATTTACAAAGTTAGACGGACTCTAAGCACATTCAGACATATAAATAAGCCCAGTAGAAACGTACCGTGTCCTTGCAACAGTTGTGATGAGCGGGATGTATTTTTACTCTCCAAACGTCACCGTAACCACCTTCAGCGGGGCGGGGATTCTGTTTCACCTCATCGTCCTCTATAAATGGGAGGATAATGTGATCATCCAAAGGATAATGTAGAACCTTGCCATCTGATTCAGTGAGTAGCCGAAAGTAAGGGGCTATAAGTTGCCATTGGTTGTGGTGGAACGATTCGTGGACGGGTGTTCTCCATTTGATGAGGAACTGAATCGGCTCAAGTTTGCCGTTCATCCCCTTCCGCCACAGTTGAGGCCGTCCAGGATGTGCTTTATGCGGGGCCAGTACGAAGGGAAGGTCGATGTCATAGAGACCGTTCCGGATGAAGTTCACAATATCCCCACACTCCTCTATTAAGCCCAAGATTGCAAAAATCTTCCTCCTTGTCGTTTCCTTCCCTCGTATTTTCGTTACTTTCCAGATTTCGTTGGCAAAGTTTTCCAGTTGGGCGGGTGAGCCAAGCTTGTATTTGCTAAGCTCATTTAGAACCCGTTCCCTAGTAACGATTCTTTCCAGAGCATCATTTGGCAAGAATTTCCCCTTTTCTCCTGTCTGAGATACTTCGAGAGCAGCACGGATGAATTCCCCCAAAGTCTCTCTTTGGGCAACTTCATGTTCCAGAAACGATCCGTCAAGATTCTCCTGCGAAGTGGCATCGCCTTGACTAGTCAAGTCGACTTCCCTGAGCACCTGGTCTCCAACAGTATCAATTGTAAGGCCGGCTCCTAAGTGAACGACCAACTCTTCCGTCAATGCTCGAGAGTCTCTGTTGGATGTTGCATAGGTGGATGTTCGATCTTCTGTGAGATACCTTGCATTGCCAAGGTCATTGACAACGCTACTGTGTGATGCCGCAGAGCCCTGCGCCTTTGGAGGATCTAGGAGGTCTGGTCCCGATCCTGGAACATTCAATTGTACAGCAGGATCCCAAGGCACAAGGCCTGACGATGGTCGAACTTCAGTAATCTGAGCCAGTTAGCTACGAGTACAGAACATGAAGTGCGGGCTTGTGACTCTGTAGGGACAGCTCATTCAACTTGCCTTTGGATGTCCCGATTGGCTGTCTTGCTGCTCGACGGAGTCAAGCCCAGTTAAAATACGTGAGTTGTCAGCCCCAAAGCCTTGGCGCGGCTTCTTTTCGTGTTCTGGAACCATTGTTTAGCAATTGGACAGTCTGTGACCGGAACATCTAGACTTGTCTTGAGGTGTGATGTATTGGAAGACGGACAGGAGGTAAACGAGCACTTACGATATCATCATGGAAGGGCGAACGAGAGGTTTAACTTTGCAGCTTAGAGCCTCGCGGCTCTGCAGATGAGTGTGAGCTGGGGTGGCAGGGGGCAGGTGACAGCCAATAGCAGAGAGTAATGCTTTCGGATAAGCCACCAACACAGTTTTTACTTCCGAATAACCGTATGGTGGCACGGCTCGGCTTGTTCCATCTTGCCGCCGTCCGATTGTGGAAAGTGGTACGGAGTATGAGCCACACACTCACAGCTGCGTACCTGTGCACGAATTTGTAAAATGGCCTCGAGGCTCAAACCGACTCGCTGTCACTCTCCAAAAGCTCGGTCTGTCCGTCCTCTAAATTTTCCTAATCGCCCCTGTATCGTTTAAACCCCAGTTCGAAGCATACAGGCATCGCCCAGGGATGGGGTAAGCCCAAATGATGATGGCTGACCAATCTCACCAGCAAGTTTTGGGAGGAGCTGCCTGCCCAAAAAGGTCACCGAAATCGTTCCTTTTTAACGGTTCAGTTCTCACACCGAAAATCAATTTTTTAACCGCCTGCCTTTGAAGTGAGATCCCGCTACATTGGAATCAGGCTGTGCTTGAGAGGTGTCTGCACAGCCTCAGTGCCACAACTCAAGGAATGCACATGTACCCTCTGTCGCCCCCAACTTGGAAATTCAGCCACAGCCACACAGTTGTGCCTATCCTTAAGAATGAGGATGCTGTCCGACGCAGATGAAGCCGAGGCAGAAAATACGTACTTGGAGGTATATTCTCGTCCAATAGCAAGTGCACGCCTAGGGGAGCCGCCCCTCGAGCTCAGCCATGACTCTCACTATGGTCTGTTTATTTATGGGCATGACCTTTCTCTCGTCTGCCTTTGTGCGACTCTATCGTTGTCAATGCTGTAAAATAAATCGACTCTTCGTTCCACGCTCATCTAAAGGAGATTTCATTTCAAATAATTTCTACCTTAGTACCGAACCATAGCCTTACTCTCGAAACGATATAATATATCCCAATGAACTCTGAAAAACTTGTCGGAGACAGCGATATGAAGGTGGAAAGCGAATTGCATACAAAGTATGCTTCTCCACGGAGACTTTCCCAGGAGCTCAAAGATCTTCTAGGAGGTAACGTTGAGTTTGAAGTGGAGGTAAGGAAAGACAATAACCCTAGTCTCCCCTCTGTACCAGAGAGCGTTCAACTGACCATTTACTTAGATGCGCCACAATGTCTACAACATCAAGTCCTCAAAACCATTTAACGTCGTGGGTACCACCTCTCCAAAAAAAAAAAAAAAAACGCATCCTGCTGAAGCGCCTAAAGCTGACCATTATTTTGTGAACTACAGGAGACACTATTAAATAATTGTCAAACACGCCATCGAATAAAGTCGAGGAAGGAGGAATCAGAAGATATACGAGCGGTTTCAGACTCTCTTTTCTAGTCACACATAGGAGTGTATTGGAGACATCAAATTATGTACCAGCATCTAGAGTTTTTGGTTAGAGTCTGTCAAGGGCTTATAGTTTAAAGTTGATTCGCGATAATAGAATATCTTTCATACAAGTAAGAGGAAGTCTAGTAAAGGGTAACGACTCGTAGCCCAGAAGTGTGTTTTTAACTGTGCTCCCTTTTCCAGCCTTAAGCAGTATAGTCGATAGATTATATCTATTTCATAGTAACCGGAGTAGGGGGTATACTTAAATACAGAAATGTCACAACTAGAACAGTATTAAGTAACTTAACCAAGCGAGCATATAGTTTTCCAATATACGTTTTAAGTATTAGACTTCCTTTTGGGGTTTCCAGCTCCAGTTCAGTAAGTGTCATCTTCGTTTGTAAATAACAGCAGTAAAGTAACTAGTAACTTAAAGGCGAAGAGAACAGTCCCGAAAGCTTGTTGATTTATTAGTTATTCGGACTTCTCCGGATCAGTGGCCTTGTAACCGATGGTAATGGCGTCGTCGCCCGTGGTCATGCCAGCGGAGGAAATCGATGACTGTATTGATAGCGTGTTCTGTTTGAATTTGCCGTGGCTCCACCCCTTCTTAAGTAAGCTAATGTGGTAAATAGTATGTGAAATTAAACACTAGGTTGCTTATATCATGAATCACCGATATTTATGAATTTTATATATAGTATTAGGTATAAAGGTAAAGGAAATTTTAGGCCAAATTTTACAAGTGCACAAACCAGCCCTTCTATATAAAATTGCCCACTAGAAATGTACTTAAGCCAGTGGAACACCTTGATATAGTATAGGCACATGATAAAATTCTTTATACCAGGGGCATTTCTTCTTCGGACGTGATTTTTTGTTGTCTTGACGGACGATAGACGACGAAATACCACCAGCTCCCGATTGTCAGCAAGGTGAAGAAAACAGTGACAACCACATATATCCAGACATGTTTAGATACCACTGAGCCTTCCGAGTTCGACCAGTTGAAGAAAGTCATCGAAAACACACTCTGAAGAGAATCTATATCAGCATCGAGTCCACTCAATCATAGAGGGCCTTACCGCAAAGAAGGTGCCAGGAAGGAAAACCATTGTCACGATAGCAATAGATCTCATGTGCTTAGATTCCCGACTTGTTGACAAAGCAATCTCAACATTTGTTTCCCCATGCGCCTGCGTAAATTAGTTTCAACAACCCAGTATTGGTGTTAAGAAGTTTCATTACCCATTGTGTTGCCATTGCCATCCCATCGACTCTCATTGTACAGTCCCGAATTTTTTCATCGTATTCATCACTAACCGTTTGAATCCGATTTTTTATTTTGTCTCCAATACGTCGCATCTGGTGCTTCACCACTTCAGGATCCCGCTGGGGGATTATTGACTCATATTCTTGTAGAGCCCGCAAGTCTTTCCCGTCACCCATTTCCTGAAAAGGCTCCTCCCGCAAAGTTTGTCCCTCCAGATATTTTCCGTTTCTGCCTAGTTCACCTCTCTCATAGCACGACGGATCTGGTAATTCATACTGCTTGTTCAAGAAAAGACTGGTAGACTTATTATCTCCGGCTGGTGTATCCAATTTGTGATTCTTAGATTTATCCCTCGGGGCTGTAATAGCTTCTTCAGACGTACTCGGCTTAAACACTGTTGTATTAAGTTCATTCGTATGCGCGCTCATCTTGGCTAGTTGAGTATTCCAGCTCACGAGCGCATTCCTCAGATACGTCGTATCTAACCATGCAGATCGCTTCTCCTGGTTTCGCTTTTCTGCTTCGGAATCCGGATTGTCCAACTCAAAAATCCTAGTCTCCAGCTCGTCAATCGTGGCTTCAACGATATGTATGTGTCTCGACCTTTCGATTTCTGCAAATATTCCAGGCATGAGAAGGGGATGAGCAGCCTCGGCCGTGGCAAGAGTCAGGCGCTTAATAATCTCTTCCTCCAGCGACAACGGGCATCCAAACACGATAGCAAAGGTCAAGTCGCAATGAGGGAAGTATGTAGCTGTAAGTGCGAGATCCATTTCCCATGCATTAGTAGTGCGGCAATTGTACACTATTTGGCAAGTTAGCTATATTACCAGTCCTGACGGATATCATAAGAACCCACCATAGGCCGGATAAGTTGGCCCCTCGGGTTCCCCCATTTGAACCTCTGCACTAGAGAATACTGGAATGTCTGCTCGAGATATGTCCCGAGATATTGAACTATGTGTGTAGAACTTTCTCGTAATGAGTCGGAATACATCTTTTGAGAATGGCAACGTCCGAACGCTGCGCCGCCCACTCGAATTCTGATTTCCCGTTGGACCTTTTTCAATCAGCGATGCCAAAGTCAGACTCCTCTGTGTAGTAGACCGTCCTGGCATTTCTGCATTGAGACGGTCCAGCCAGTCGTTCGACTGGACTTTCTTTACGCCGCCAAAAGGCAGTTCGCCGGTTCGTTTGGCTAGACTTAATAAACATAATCAGTGTCGTCCGTTAGTGTTAAGAGAGTTATCTTGTACATTACAACCAACCCTGGAGTCGGTTTGTCAAGATGCGGAAGCTCCTAATAAAGGTCAGTTATACCCGTTTCCAAGTCGCCCCATTCCGGGTACAAGCTGGCAGTCCTTGCCTTATAAATCCAGTTATCCCATTCTGATTTCCCCTGTAGTGACGAGATCTCGGGCTCCTGAAAACTGTCAGTACTTGGATTTTCTCGAGAGTATCGAATTTGAACCTTCATGCCCACAAGCATCCGCACTACCGTCGTCTGTTTCTCCTCGTATTTGAAGACAGCATCCAAGTCTTTGTCGTTTACTCCAGCATTATCGCGAGCCCAATCCATGATTGAAGACAAATACAACTTTCCAAGCAAGTATTGTTACGGTTGGGATCGCCTCACGATGAAGTTGGGTGATCGGGATTATTACCACCTCGTGCATATGTGGTGGGGCTGTGGCATAGCCGAGAGCTCGAGACTTCGTTTTTGGAGTTTCACTAGCATTTTACGACGTTTAGTTGCCCGAGGGACCGGGCGCAGCGGCCGATTCCAGGCGTATTCGAAGCACAGTAAAATGCCTCAGGCTGTAAAACAGAAATTGATATATCGTTAGGAAAATACCCCTCTACAGCATTAGACCAGCTCATAAATCCTGTAATTTAATATGATTGTAACGTGGCGATGTTTGCTTGGAGTTAACACTGCGGGTGTACACGACAGAACAGCCAAGTGGCTCCACTACTCCACTCAAACTGATAGTCTGATAACAATACTTTGACCACTTTGCGTCCACACAGTTGTACTGGACAAGTAATTCATTCGCAAAATGATGCCCCCCCCCTGGTCTGCCTCACAAAAAGTTGTCCGATTATATTAAAGAGATTGCATAGCTGTTGATCGTTACATTGCACAGCCCCTCCTGCACGCTGGCAATGGTGGCAAGCGAAAAATTTTCGCACTTTATGACAAAGCTGTCTTACCTCAAAAGATTTTTCATTTTTTCCGTTAAATTTCTTCTCCAAACATAACCGCATCTTCGAGATCGTCTAGAAGCCGGACTTTGCACCTCAACTGCGGCGCCCATCCCTGTTTTCTGCTCCAGAGAAATCTGTCAGTTAATTCACTGCACAATGCCGATTGCTATCGTTCGAGCTACATACACCGAGCAGAACGCTCTGGAGACATTCTTTACAGAGCTTTTTGGATGGGGAAAAACAGAAGTTCTAGTAAGGAAATGCTGATAACATCTCAAGCAAAATATACTAATGGTGCTTTACTAGTGGAAGCGTGGTAGATACCAATGCACACTTCCTCGACGTATGACACAAGTATGTCGAGAATCCTCTTTGCCCACATTCTGACAACTGTTGACTCATCAAGGACGAAATCGAGAAACTCCAACAGGCTGTTCGAGTTGAGCACTATGACCAAGTATGATGGAATTTGCATCTACGGTTCGCAGGGTTCGCAGCTTTCGTGGACGCAGCCTTTAGAAAGGCAGTCTCCTGTCATAGCAGCTGAATATGGTTGAAGTTTTTGTAAGCTCAACCGAGGACATATTTGGTGGCGGCTATTGATGGAAAATCTTGGATAGGAAAAGATGAGGAAAGAGTTCCGAATTCTCCAGAAATGATGTTATATCCGCTTTAATGAGACATGAGATCATGATATGAATTGTTTTGGCTTGCTCGCCATTCGTCTAAGAAGACGATCAAATTCCTTTTTGACGTTGCACATCCTCCATGAAATCCCCAGCTTTCTATGTGCCCTCGAATATATTACCACGGATATACTAGTGTAAATCTACTTCTGATTACCAGATCTGAGCCAGAGCCTCAGCTTCTTTACTCTTTCAGCTGGCAATCTCTCACTAAATCTCTCTTCTAGGGTTTCAAACGAACCCAGGAATAATTTGCATTACCATGTTCGTTGGATTATTACGAACTTTAAACTATATTTTAAAATTTCGTTTAAGATGAATCGAGTCGAATTGTGTTTAAAAAGCTCGCGAACAGTTCGTCGGCTCTCACTTAAGTCCTGCTGGGGGCCGAGCCTTTTTCTGGCTGAGGGTTCTGGAAAGTTATTCCGGCTTCTTAAGTAGCCCGAAGCAGTCCCTAATTAGCATTCCCGGTAATTTACACGACCGTGTCTTTTTCTTAAGTAAACTACGAATCGAATCGAACATTTTGTCTATTTGTCGATCGCAAACTTTTTCCTACCCAGGTTCGTCGAATTTCGATTCGTTAGGAGCTCTCCTCTCTCCTCTTAGTGAGGGCGAGGCAACGAACAAATCATTCATAAATCCTTTACAAAAATTCTTCCACTTTCGAGAAATCCATGTGATTGCTCTTTGGCAATGCGGCTCTTGTCTGCCTATTGGGGCATTGCGCAGCCTTGTAATCTCAAGCCTAGCACAACAGGGCGATCGTGCGACATGATCGGCAGCTTCCATCAGACTATAGCCTTGTTACGGCGGTGAGCGCATCCATGAAGCAGTGTCCTGCGGTAGGTTTCCCGTGGTTCCAATCACAAGAAACGGCGCTACACCACTACAATGATGAATCCAATATTCAAAGAAAAAAATAGTCAAATCGAATGCCGCCCAGCTTGCATAAGGCGTACACAAAATCCCAAATTTGTCCGTCTTATACCTGATTTAATACTTTATAATAGGGGCTTTTGGCGATATAACCCGCAAGGCTTCATGAACTGCCACTTTCTCCGAAAAAAACGCTCTTAGACAGCTTATCTTATTCTTCAACGCAAAGTCCTAGGTCGAATTTATTAGGTTCGTTTCCCTAACTTGCATCAGTTTATGATCTATTGACATAACTTGAGTACTATATTAGATACAAAATTCGGGGAGATGGATAATCCGACAGGAAATGAAAGAGTTCACTTCAGTTCAAATCCGCAGTTCGTTCTTAATGGAGTTCCCATCCGAAGCCCCACTCTTCCAATCGAGATTTCCAACGATGGCTTGCCCGTAATCCACGACAATAATTCCCTACCACTCGACGAATTGCTTCGAACCCATCAAGTCAAAGGCGCTTATACCTCCAACGGAGGTTTCTGGTCCCGGAAGCTCTTGAGCCACATCATATCGAGAGAACGTGTTCTGGCCGAGCTAAAGACTTACACCGTACTAACAAATGCCGAGGATTATCTTGATGATATTCGCCCTGAAGACAGTCGGCTTTCCTCAACTATCAAGACATACCTCGGAACTTTTGTTCTTCTGCTTTTGCTTGAGCGAGGTCACGAGATTGACAAATTCATCAACGAAGAAGTATCTGATCAAAATCTACCTGTAATTCTTCATTCGGCAACATGGCCAGGGAAAGTGAATCTTTGTCTTAAAACCAACCCAAATCAGCCCCTTGAATGCTTTCGGGGATGGAAGACATTCGAAAAGGAAGCCTTTGAGCGTACACAGTGGCAACTCCTAGTCCCATACTTTCAGCTCGATGCTGACAAAAACGCAACGCACTACACTTTAAATGAGAAGACTATTTTGCCGTGGCTTAAAAGGGATCAAGATTCGCGATCTTCGGTACAACCATCAGGACAGGAAGGTGGCTTTGGATCTGTGTCCACTGTCAAAATTGACCCTCACAGTCACGGTTTCCGTGACATCCTTCGGGAGGTAAATCCATCACTTTACCAGCTACGAATTTTAGAGCTTATTCTATCTTGATAGGTTCACTTGAAAGATGATCTTTTTGCCTTGAAGCTCCTTCATGACGAAGGATATAACAACATGGAAAGCTTCCAAAACGAAGTAAATCAGTTGCGGCGGTTCAACGGCTTCGCGAATCCGCATCTTGTTACTCTCCTGGCCACGTTTACTCGTTCGGGAAGGTATAACTTTATATTTCCGTATGCAAACAGCAATCTTGAGTATTACTGGGAGAAGATTAAGCCGAATCCCAAAATGGACATTGACATGGTTAGGTGGGTATCCAGGCAGTGCTTGGGGATTATGGGCGCAATCGATGTCATTCACAACCCAAAGCACCTGCGAAACCTAACCGAAGAGAGGTACGGCCGACATGGCGACGTCAAACCAGATAACATCCTTTGGTTCCAATCCTCCGATAATGAAAGAGGAATCCTCGTCGTATCCGACATGGGTTTATCAGCTTTCCATCGCGAAAACAGCAAGTCGGGAATTTCACGCTACAAGATTCCCAAAGTTCCAGGATACTCACCGCCGGAGTGTGACGTTAAAGGTGGCAAAATCTCTCGAGCATATGATATATGGACCCTTGGTTGCCTCTTTCTAGAACTACTTACGTGGCTACTGGGCGGTTGGAAGCTTGTGGGAGAGTTTCAAGAGGCACGGAGATCAGTGTACATCACAGGTGCATTAAACAACATATTCTACACTCTTAAAACAATCGAAGGGCAGGAGGGCTATGTCGCCCAAGTCAAGACTCAAGTAATGCAGGTTAGTTAAACAAAACGCCGAAGACATAGTGGTTGGTCAGACAGTTACTTACAACCTTGCAGTGGTTTCGCCAATTACACAAGAATAAAAATTGTCCTCAATTTATCCATGACGCCCTCGATATTATCGAAACAAAGATGCTGATTGTTATACACGTTGATCGAAAGAGGGCTAAGTCTAGGCAACTGCGGAAAGAGTTCGAGGATATTCACAAGAAGTGCTTGGATGACAGCGATTCTGATTATTGTTTAAAGGGCATTCCTATCAACTGTCTTGAAAGAGCAGGGTCGGCGGTTGGAATTGATCTTAATGAGGATGCTATAGCGGCGATATCTGAACACCAACCAGATTTGTTAAGTCATGATCCAATTCTCGATGGGGAGATAAAGAAATCACCGTTGCCGATGTATTGGGAGAACGTGGACAAAATCCGCCACGTCGATGCCCTGAAGGTATCTAATCAAGAAACGACAATGCGCTGGTGCGAGGAGTGTGAAAAAGAATGCTGTGCAATCATGTGCGAGCGTTGTGGAACCGAAACTATCCTTAAAGAATTCTCTACTTAAGGAAAATTACACAATTGCTCGAATTGGGGAAACCGCTCTTCATTTCTCCACGACAAATTCATAGTTCCCAGTTTCACTAGAGTTTTGGTGCTTTTCGACTGAGGCAAGGATAAATTCAAGTGTGATCTCGCTGCTATTGATTGTGTTGTCGTTAATTTGGAAGGGGCTTTGGACAGGGACAATATATGGTTGAGATGTTGATTTAGCTCTTGTTATCTTTTATAACTAGACTGCGTGATGGGTACCCGTACACGGACCAGTTGGTCTGTGCCTAGCCGTGCGTCGGGTAAAGCCCTAAGGATTTTTTTAATAAATATCGGATTTTCATAATAGGCTTAAAATTTCTAGTTCTGTTAAAAAATCCGTATTAAATTTAGCCTAGAAACAAAAGAGAAGCACGGCCGAACGGGTACCCGTGGGTTACCTATCACGCAGTCTATATATAACCTTGAAGAAAGTTAATAAATACTGTTCCTTTCTAAAATTTCATTTTTTAAGTTTTGTACTTCATCGGTAATTTATTCCTAGAGAATATGTACCCCGAAGGTATATAGAGTCTATATATATTAGACTGCGTATAGGTAGTGGGCAATACCCACTACTCGCGGGCTACGTACTTTAGGTAGGTAAGGTTTCTCTTACTCCTACATAGGTGCTCACAAGTGCCTGTATATATAAATATTATAAAAAAAATTATATAAATTATATGTACTCTCTTTATACACACTCTCCTTATATGCACTTCTCTTCGAGTACTCTCTCTCCCTCTCTCTCTCTCACACACACACATATCCACGATTCTCCGTGCATTATACCACTGCTTCCTATAAATAAACCTAAATAAAAACACCCGTCCATCTCCCCTTCCCTTTAAACGCTAGAGAATAAGAGCAAGTTAGTTGAGCAACTTTATTTTTCGTAATAATAACAGGCTAGTTGTCTCCTCTTGCGCCGGCATAGACGCAACTCTCTTATTGTCAGCTCATCTCAGCCCTTTAATTTTACGCGTGGAGCTGGTTTTGACGTTGAAGAAGTCGAAAGTCGAGCGTTCGTCAAACTTTGAAATTGACAGTGGAGCATTTTAAAAACGGCAAATACCCTAAATGCATCCTGAACTAAGCTTAACGCCTAAAGCGCACTTCAGCAAAGGCAGGTCATAATAGCGAAGTGGACCAACACTTTTTCATGGGACTGAGTTACTCACAGCGACTGAGCTATTGAGATTTAAAAGTCCTCAATTGGGGGCTTCGTCCGAAAAAGTCGTCTATAAGCATATGTTTATTCTTTTAACACCGCGAAACAGATATATATATTATACACGGTGGTATGAAGAAGAGTATCTCGGGTATAGGTGCCTTTTCGAGTGGCATTTGAGGTATTTGCCATTTTGAAAATCGGTGCTTTCACTTTCGCACAAGAACTAGCAAAGGTTCGAGTGGTTGAATGGGTGGGTGGTTGTGAAAATGGATGGAAATATTGAGAAATCTAGACACTTAGAATAGACGGATATGGCAAAGCTAATAGGCTGAGACCAGTTTGCTTTCAAGTGCCTAATGTACTGTGAATTCATGACTTCTGGATTTCAAAGACAATAAAACAACCAAGGCCCAAGACAGAATCTTTTAAAATGTAATTATGAGGATATCAAATTGCAAATTGTACCATGGTACATGAACGCCAAATATGGCCGATAACGCCATGATGTACACCTTATCCAGTTGAAACAAATCAGTCTCTATGCGATATCCTCTCTTCGTATGCTTCCTCGTCGACGTTCGCAAGCAGTGCTTCACGCTCGTTCAAGCTCGGCACGCCACTTTCCCTAACCCTGAAGCCCTCAATGACTTCCGCTAATTTGGCACCCTCTTTCTTCCCTCTGTCAACATTGACGAACCAGATCAGAGGCGCCGGAAGTCCAACAAGAACTGCTAGAAACCAAAATGCAGGTCTGATTCCATTCCCACGTCCGACAATTGCGCCCACGATGGCAGGTCCGAATATACTGGATCCTTTGTCGGTGATTGCGTAGAGTGCGTAAAAGGCCGCTTCTGATCCAGGGGGAATAAGTTCACCGAAAAGAGAGCGGCAATAACTGCTGAAACCACCGAGGACGAAGCCGTAAACGAAGCCTAACGGGTACATTTCCCACGGTTGCTGAAGTCCGACGACTTCCCACCTTTGAACGAAAGGGAGGTATCCCAGCAAACCGTAGAGCGGAATAAGTTCGAATATACAAATACATACTAAGATCGTTTGATGTGGTTTTAGTCCAAATGTACGAGATATGGCAGCCCAAGTAAATGCCCCCATGACGCCTGCTGTTGTTACAATAACGTTGATGAGTCCCAACGCCCATGGACTCATGTACAATTCGGTTTTCGCAAATAATACCGCGGTTCCTGAGACCGTAGCGATAGCATCGGATAGCAAGAACCATGCCGCGAGGAATAGAACGATATCTTTCAAACGGCGGGCCAGTTTTACTGTACGCCAAAGTGAACTCCATGCATATGTGAAGTATGCGACCCAAGTCCGAGTAGCTTTCGGATCATTCGGATCTATAGATGGCAGGGGTGGTCCAGGTCGAGGTCGTAACCATAATGCAGCAGGAAATGTGAAGCAAAACCACCAAGCTCCAATAATGAAGAGTACTACGCGAAGTGACAAAGTTGTACTTTTCATTAAGAAAACAACCACAATGCAGACACATTGTAAAAAGAGTCCCGCACTGTAGCCAATACCTACTCCTTTCGAAGAGATCTGGGTTGAAAGCAGTAATTCGATGGATGTGAGGTTTTGAGCTGGAAGCTTAGGGCGAGCAGTGGTTGCTGATGTGCCCAAGAGAGCAGAAGTTTGGTCAACTATGGGATCGGCATCGGGGAGTAATTCTTCCCTTGGGTGTTCACCCAAATCGGTAGAAGATATATTGGAGCTCGAGTCGGGGGTTTCGTATTGAGTCTTTGGATGATGGCGGACCAAAAGAGGAAGAAATGAGTTTAGGAGCACAAAGCTGGCTCCAAAAAAGGTGTTCGATAATATTGCCAGCAGGGCTCCCAACAAGTATACCTTCGGTACCACTGGTAGGAAAAGCATTGTGGCAATAGAGCCAGCAAATGCAAAGAACAGAAGTAACCGTTTCCGGTAATTCCCATGATCCGCAGCGCAACTTATTGATACAACCAAGACGGCCTGAAAAAGAACACTGAGAGAAAAGGTATACATGGCAAAGCTAGCGGTAGCAATTTGCATTCCCAAGATATTCACCACACAAGTATTATTTTCCTTTGCAGCGCCGGGGAAGCTAGGAGGTGCGCGGGAGTCACTTCTTGGACAAGGAGTTGTGAGATCAGACTGTAGCACACCATTCTCTCGCGCGAGTTGCTCTAGAAGGATGGGGATAAAGGATCCTGTTGAAAAGAATTAGCATCTGCTCGAATAATGAAAAATTCAAGCAAGAACAGAATTTATGAACCAAAGCGGTCGATTCAAGCTCCGTAACGTTGGCATGTGCAACCAGCTACACATTTATCACCCTCGCAGGTGTTGAATAGAGTATGCTAGAGAGAGTTTCTAGTTAGATTCGATATGAAAACAACGTACCCATCCCACAGATCACATAGACTTCGGCCGCAAAGGCGTATGCGTACCATCCTGATAGCTCTTTCGAACTCGTCAAACGTGTGTCCTCGCCCGTGTATTGGGACGGTCCATCTCGTTCTGTCGCTACGTCTGGCCCCATGCTTTCGTGGTCGGCCGAGCTCGATCTTTCGTCATCAGCTTCGAAGGAAGAAGAATAAGAACAAGTGGAAGGTTCGGTGCTGTTGGCGGACTGATCGCGTTGGGGTAGAGGTCGTAGCTCGCGGCGGGATACCATGACACCGACGGTTATGGAGACGCGCAGCCAGTCAGAAAAGCTGCTGGGCCATCGTGTTACGCGACTGGATCAGGAACAATGACGACCATTTTTCTGGCTGAGGCATCGTGGAACAAACAACCGAAGGCAGATGATACAGATGATACAGAGGAATTCGAGAGGAGTCTAGGGAGGAGAACCGGTGGGTTACAGGGGGAGGAGGTCCTGTGGCAAGTAGATCGATAGCAGATATGGAGATGGGGATGGGGATAGCCATGTGCTTGGCCCAAGAGATGGACGCGTTCCTGATCACGATAGCACATTTGAGACAGCTCGCATCCACTGGACCGCCAGTCAATCTTACGCTCTGCGCAAACTACGGCCATGTATGCCAGGCGCCAGGCGCCAGGCGTTGCGGTCATCGTGTTTGCGCGCTGCAGATATCTTTGCAGGTGTCAGCTGGCGGTGGCATCTACAGTGAACAGTACAGTATATGAGGCAATCTCTCTAGATTGTGGCTCGTACTGTGATGTACTCGGAGATCGCGACTCGCAACCGGGCAGGCTTCACAGCAGGGGTCTTTGGCGAATCGCACCTTGCAGCCACGCTTGAGTGGCTTACGTGATCCTTTGTTCCCAGCAGAACAGCAGCTGGCCAAGCCCAAGTGCAAGTGCAGGCGACGATTTAGCGTTCCGAGAATGAGAGAGAGCCGCTTGAAGAACAACAACTCATCTCATTACGGAGTCCACCACCCATACCCACCAACATCAACGACGTCGAAACCGATCCTCACATCCGCGCGACCATTTCGCCCGTCGTATTGCAATCCGCCGATTCTCGTTGACGACGCTCGCGATACCACCCGCTTCCATACCCAGCCATTCTTTTATGCGAGGTCGCGTTCAGCATTCTCAATCACACCAGCCAAAATCTGCGAGATCGAGCACATCCACAAGAGCGCTGAGTCGATCGGGAGTAGTTTGGAGTGGCTTGGGCACTTGATCGCGCTGATGTTGCCTGGCCATAGAAGGTAGCGCATGCGATCTTGTTCTGCCGGCCCCTCGCTGAGCGCCTCGGCCCCGGCCTTCGACTTCAGTATTACTACCATCAGCCAAGATAGAGTCGACAGAGCGGAGAAAGGTAGCAGAGGGGGCAGTTGGGGGAGCTGTGAAGGGGGTGGAGAGGTTAGAAGGGAATCGGAAGGTAGAGAGCATGCCCGGCGTCATCATGGAGAACGGTGCTAGGAATGGATCGCATACGAATCACGACAGAGACCGACGACCGAACGGTGTTAATGGCGCGAATTTTGTATCCGAGAAGGCGCTGGAGAAGGGCAAAGGTCGAGCAGAGCCGCAACAGAACGTTACACCCATCAGCCCTACCATACCGAATGGTGTAAATGGCGGTTTCCTACAGACCTCGCGGCAGAATGGCGCAGAAGACCTTACCCCGAAAGACGTCAAAGCTCAATTCGGCCAGCTTCCCCCGGAGATCGAACATATCACTACAGGCTACATGTCTTTGTCGACCTTACTCTCTCGACTTGCGCAGAAAACTCACAATGACCTTGGAAGGACGATATTGGAATTGGCGCAGATGCCAGTACCTGCCTCGTCAGCTAACGGCAGTTCCTCTCCAATTACGACCGCGGATGACAATAGTGCGGACAATCTGAACAAAAAGTTAAAGTTATTGAAATTTTCGCAAGATGCACATACTGAATGGACCAAAGCTTTGGTAATTACAAACTGGAGTCGGAGGAGCGAGGATGTGAGCAAGATGATAGATTTGAAGATCCACTTGAACAAGCAAAAGGGGTACTATGATCAAGCTCTTGACAAATTGATGATGGTTAAGCGGAACTTGGTACACGCGCGGTTACCGAATCCTGATCTAAAGACTGCTCTGGAGGTTTTGACGACAGGAAAATCCTCATGGATGCCAGAGGTGCGTATTCTAAGATACCTTTTATACTTCTGACTAATAAAAGTAGCTTGGTTATATTCAACCACCCCCTTTAACAGCCAAGGAGATTTTAAAGTCGCTGGAAAATCTTAACACTCTACTATCAATACGTCTAAATCTGCATGAATACGACAATATCCCTTGGCACTTCAAGGACTATATCGTCAAGTCAGGGCGGGTGACGTTCACTGTGGGGGGAGAGTTTGAGGTGGACCTCACCATAGCCGACGAAGATCCAGAGACACAATTCTGGTTCATTGATTTCAGGTTTCTTTTTTCGCCATCACTTTTGGACATGCCGTTCCATATTCGCGCCCATATTGAAAGCCGAGTCAATGAAACCTTGCTACAAGATGGACTATCTGGGTGCTACAACTACTTGCATGGAATGGTTTTAAGCCACAAAATCAGCGAATTTAGAAGGCAAGCTGTGCAATTGGCCAGAGGAAAGTGGGTCGAGGGTCTCAAAGTCGAAGCTTTGAATAGAGCATTATCCATTCAATACTGGTTGGATAGATATGGAAGAAACGGGCCCAAAAGTTGGATCATTCTTGGCGTTCACAGCGGTAAACGAAAGACTGGCCGACCTCATCCAAAGGATACCAGTCGGCTTTTTATAAGGTGGTTTCGAGATTCGAAGGAGGTCAAAGACGTGGAGATTTCGTTCGATGCTGTGGAGATTTCCGCGGAATCGCTTCTCAAAGCTGTGATCGCAAAACATGTCGAACACATACTAACGGCAATATACAACACGCTGAAAGTGAAGGCATTGTTCGCGGATCACGAATCTTTACTCTCGTTGACCATTTCATCGGACAACCCAGCAGAGTCGGAGTTGAAGGTTCAACTGACGAGTAAGCGGTATTTGTCGGTACGAATAGAACCAATTACCGGCCGATTCATATTCGGCCCCGCGTCACGTCTCAATGCGGATTTTGAATTTAGGTTGAATAGCAGGTCAATAGATCCTGCAGCCGACGGACATAATTACATCGAGGGCCTCCGCCATCTTGCAGTCACGGAAGATATCGTCAGTCGTGCCGTTAGTCTGGGATGGACAAGGGTAGACAACCCAGGCCTGAAGCAGGAAGATCTAAGAGCGGTTGTACCAAAAGACACATCCCAAGTTGTTTGGCTCCGAAGACCTGGTTGGAGAAAGAATTGGTATATTGCGATAAGTTTGAGTATGAGTGGGGAACGTTGGTGGCTATTTGAAACGTAAGTCTTCAGAATCCTGGAAAAATCCTTGAAAAATCTAACACAACTTGTTAGCACCGATCCGCCCCACGACGCTAGCAATGCCCCTCCTTCAAAGAACGCCAAAAAGGAGTCTAATGTCAAGATTGCCAGCCACCTTCTCATACCTATAAAAGCTATGTCACCAATTGCAACATACCAGTTCCTAAACACACTTCACCTCTTCGCCGCCGCACTTCTCTCAGACTACACCAACCTTAAATCTTTACATGAGAGGCGTGCGCAATACCTGCTTCAAAGTAACAACAAGGTTTTGACTGCCGTCGAGCTCCCATCAATTTATGTGCGACTGTCGAGTCTCATACCGGAAAACTCTAAGACTAAGTCCAAGAAAGACGTGGTGAAACTTACCTTTCAAGGCCTCGAGGCTGTCCAAAAACCGAAGGATATAAAAGTCACCGCTTCCCAACCTTCCAACCAACAAGCGCTGGTTCCATTGAATGCTGTGTCAGATGGTGTTGGCCGGAATTTAGAATCCAGCGATGAAGATATTTTTGCGGTTACAGAAGCGCGGATCAGCCTTAAACCCTCCGCACTGGTGCATATGAAAGACAGAATCGATCAAGACATCGCCTTCGATTGCGATAAAGGATCGTTGGCTTTGCGCTTACGCAGCAAAGTTGGTGAATCGGTCATTCCCAGTCTTGTCGAGCGTACCGTTCGTGTGCAACGCTTAGTAGACTTTGTGGGGGTGTTCCAAATCCATGAGAGCTCGCTCATATGTGAAACTATAACCTTAGGTAGGATCACCTTTACTTATGGAAAACCACTTCCAAATGCCGATCGCGATGCAATGGACATGGACCGACCCGGATCTCAAGGATACAAAGCCGTGGTTGACTTCAGCGCCGGGAACGACATAATGAAGTTGATTCTTGAGAAAGGAAATCCACATCTCCAAATCGCCGATCACTTGACCACGATTTTGAACAGCAAAGAAGGACTGAATGGCGTTGCAACCATCCTCCCGCTCACACTCCCGGTATTGCGTGGTTTAGACTCGATTGAAGTGATATGGGGTTCCATACCCAAATCAACAGGAGAAGTCTTCGTATTCGTTAGAGCAACGGATTGGTATATTATCCGTTATCACCTGGTCTCTGCCGCCTCACCAACTGGAATCCTCAAGATCATCTTTGAAGTTAAGCTGAGGCAACGAAGAGCCGTACCGTGGTGGTATCTGAAACGCATCGATATTCGCGACAATGCTGGTGATGATCTTGATCTGGCTCTACGGCCAGTGTGGAACTCTGCTGGCGAGGGATGGCAAGGGATGCGTGTCAGTGGGGTGGCACAGCCAAAAGGGGTTGAGACTCTTCTAGGAAAAATGGATGAGGCCATGAGGGATTTTGCAGTTGGCAATAATGCGAATGGAGCTCAGCCTATGCCTCGGCCAACTCAGCTGTGGCGCCACAGGGGATAGCTCGACCTCAAATGCAACCCAGGCAACAGCCCACACCGAATCATAGTCAAAGCCAGAGTCAAGGCAGAAACAACCCCGTGAAGCGGGAGATCGTGGAAATCGACTAAGGGACAAAAATACGGCAGATGCATTTTGGAGACAACAGCATTGTACAGGCGCGAGGAAGTTACGATAGTCTCGTTTTTTTGATAAAGTCGACTTTGGCGCGGCGTTTGCGAAGGATAGGACCAGATGTCCTGGGAATCCTTTCATATAAATTGGCGTTAGCCAGTCCTTAAATGGGTCGGGTGGAGGGCACTGCTTTCGTTCTTGCAATAGCGATAGATAGCCAAAGCATCTAATGACTTATGTGACCTACGTCACTTTGTAGCCATTTCTAGCGTAGCGACTAGAAATCAAAGCGAATTATATATTCATGTTTCGTATCTTGGTCTCGAGTGATGAGAAATTCTTGATTTGGAAAATGTTTATTCGATCTTCTCCGATAGCCTTTATCTATTTAACTTTCACAACGGAATATTGCTTTAAGGAAAAGCGAAAATGAATACTTTTCATCCCTTCCTTTGAGCTGTCAGGGGTAATAGTCGAGGCTGGTCAGGTGACTGGGGATTCCCAACTTGCCGGGCACATGTAATAGTAGATGGGAAGATTTAATATTCTGAGCATGATCTCCTGGCCTACGCTTGCTTAGGTTTCCAAGACGAAATCCTTGCATTGCTGCCACCTTATTTTGAATCATTTACTGAGCTATGGTCGCTCCTGTTACTCCCGCTCAAACAACCGGTTGCCCTTACATAACCGCCACAAGCTTAGTGACAGCATGTCGAAATCGACCAAAAGCTTTTAGTGAAAGTGAGGAAACTGTAACCGATATTATGTATCGACAGCGCTGAAAAATTCAACCTGATTTGTAGTTGGGTGATGGTGTTGTAACCCCAAGCAAAGCAAGCATCGTGCGAATTTGTGTAGTGAAGACCCGGACACAATCGGCTGGTTACCAATCTCTGAAATTCCGCTGCCTCTCGTCAACTACTCGACTGATTACGGTGTAGTTTCCTTTCTTTTCTTTTTTTTTAAGATGTAGGAAACGAACCTTTAGGAGTAGGATGGTGAGTTAGGCCGTCACTCATTGGGAGGTTAGAAGGATTGAGTGCTATAAGTGGGACCAATAGCCTTGTATTATTATAAAACCCTAATGATTTTGTGTCCTGGTATTGACTTCTCAAGGGCCCAAACATCAAGAGATTCGGCCTGTAAAGCAGCAGTAAAGCTCGAGTCGTTGGACCACTTCGAGATAACTGTTGAACCCCGGTTAGTTTCTGTCGCTCTACTTATTAAATTCTCACTAAAGCTATACCATAGAGCCAAGGGCTTGAAAATGGAATTACGGAGTGACAATCTTATACATCCACAACAACATGACACAGCCGAACCTCTCAACAGATAATATGAAAAACTTCTACCGAACAAACTTTCACCCAACTCGGCACGTAAATGCAGCTTATAGGAGAATTCAAACTCCGCGCGCGGGTGGGTAGGAGAGCGCTGCCATTGTTAGGGCAATTATACCATGTTGTAGTTCCTTCTTGTACAATTGGATTCGGGATATTAGCAATGAAGGGGGGAGGAACTTATATACTTTTCCTCGGCTTGGGCTACATGCTAGTGAATTTGCCCTCTAATGCCACGAGCACATCCGGGATTGAAAATCATAGGACGTGAAGTGCCAGCAAGAGCCAGAAGTAAGAGAAGCTCTTGTGGAAAGAAAGATGACCCGGAGTGACGACCAGTCACCCACGTCATAAATTCTGGCAGGCAATTCTAAACAATACAATTGAATCTACTATTTGCGTCGATGACAACCACATTGCAACTGCAATCTGTACTTGCATTCAGCTTCTCTGTAACGTAATTTAGGCGACGAACTGTATGTACAATCGAATTGATAGCCCTTTCAAAACGTGACAGCAGAAAAGGAAAACTACAAGGGTTTGTGGATCATGATGAGTTAAATCCTCCAGTCTGCAGACGCCAAAAGAAGGAATCTTGCAATTCCGGAACCAGAACATACCGAAGCTAAAAAAAAATATGCAACTAGAGAAGAAGCAGAGCGCCATTCTCCCTCTTCTTCTCCTACTCTTTTGCATGTCGGAGAAAAACAAAGAAATTTCGGGATATTTTATAGTCATAAAAATTTGGAACCTAGCCAAGTAGGCAACCATACATCAAGTCAAATTAAGCCGCCCTTCCAGAGGCATATAATACAGAGAGGTTTGGGAGCAGAAATTTCAAATTTGAAAATCGTTATATTTGAACTCACATGGTATTATACAGGTAAAGGATCTTTCACCCTCTTCAGTATCCTGATCGCAGGCCTCATCCTCGGCCCGACCCACCACCCGCCGGTAAACATCCTCACGGCATCCCTAAGAAGATTAAACGTCCCAAATCTGCTCATCTCCTCCATAAGCAATCTTGCCTTCAGGTCAGCTATATTCTGTTCATGCCTAGGGTCTTTCTTTCCTGTCTCAAGGTCTTTATTGCTCTCGACTGCCTTTTCCACATCCGCACTATCGGGTGGCGACTCTTTTCCATCATGCTCAACTGTGATATTGTTCGCAGCGTACACCCTCTCCATATTCTCCGAGAAGGAACTTCCGTCTCCAGGTCGTAGGAACTCAATGCCAGCATATGAGTAGATGGTATCTACAATTTCCCACTTCCCAATAGCTTTGGCAGGATCTTCCATAAGCGCATAATCGTATTCTTCCCAGAACTCGGCCGGAGAAGGGTTTCTTCATCCTCTGTCTTATCATAATGAAGGATGGTAGGTCTGCCGTTAATGACAGGTAGGTCATCGCGACCCAGACTTCGCCAGGGAATCTCTTGGAAACGCGTTACACCAGTCATACACGAGAGGATGTCCATATGAATGCTGACACGTTCGCTGTCCTCATTGCACTCCGGCCATGGAGTTCGTTTTATGATGGCATGAAGTGAGGATAAAGCATCTCCACCTGGGTAGTTAAGAGATGAGATAAGGAGCATAGCTGTGGATGCTAGGAAACTGCCCAGAACTGATGCGATGAGTAGCAAGGACCCAAGACGGTAGATGAGGCTTTTGGCTCGACGAGTCCAGATGTATGAGGCTGAAAGTGCAGCAGCGGCCGTGAGAGGTGGTACGACATAAATGATGAAGCGGCCTTCCTTGTGTGGCTGAACACTGTAAATAGCAATAAATGAGAGAGATGGCACCAGAAGATTGAATGCATTGTACTTCGTTGCTGGAAGTGCCAAAGCCATTGGAATCAAGACCAGAGCGAAGGGATTGAGAAGGAGTTTCGGTAATTGTGAGGTAAAGTAAAAGTAGAACGGAGAAGTGCCCCATTCTGCAGACTTTCCTTGAATGGCATTGTAATAAAAACCCCATAGCTCAGGCCAAAGAGGTTTCTGCCAAAAATAAGAATCGACCTGAATGGTTGCAGACAAAGCAATCACGCTGCTCATGATGCCGATAGCGACAGTTTGCTGAATGGATATCCTGGATTGTGCCAGCATGCATACTAGCTGCGTAAATAGTAAGACAGCGATTTCGGAACGGAAAACGATGCCTGCAAACACGAGGAAAAATATACCACGTATTTGCTTAGAATCTGGTAGGGGAAGAAAATGATAAAACGCCAGCGTAGCTATTTTATTTCAGTAATAATTCACATCGTTGCATGTGCCAACTCACTGAGTCCAAAGGCAAACATATTCGGTAAAGTCCTCGAGGCATAATATATAACGTGGAATTGTGTCAATTGAAGAAGAAGGTACCATCTTGCAATATCGTTGCCAAAGGCTTTCTGCAAACCGCTTTTGAATCTCAATAGACAAAATGCATTGAATAGTCCCAATATCCCGCGAACGACATATTGGGCGTACTGGAACCCGACTACACTAAATATTGGACGAGAAAGCCCTGCAAGAGCGAGCGCTCCAACGAATGTTCGTGGCACAGCACCGGGAAATGTGAAGTGATCGTAGTATGCCTGGAAGCGATCGTAAACGTCTTTTGTTGGAAACCCATAGATGGCAATGTCATGGGTTGCTTGTATATTGAAGGATTCCTCGACTTTTGTGTACGGCGCAACGATGAGATGAAGGAGAATGAAGGTAGGAAGGAGGACATTTAGGATAGCATCTAGAGAGAAATTTTAGCGTGTGGCCAGATAGTATTTCAATTGAGGATTTTTCTACCAATGGGCTTCATGTTGTAGCCTCAGACAGTTGTCACGGAGTCTGATAGCCTTGAGTAGAACTCCGAAAGCTCCACGTGGAAGATGTTCAAGCTTTCGATTCCGTCCGCGCAACCATCTGTCCTCTCCCAACAACAAGTCCAATATCGGAATAGAGGTATCGTTGGATCACCCCGAGAAGCAGCACCGTGGTGTAAGAAAAGGTCGAAATAAACAAAGGCTGCAGTTCTCGAGCTCCAGCTTGTGGCACAAATAGCCTCGCTTGGTCCGTGCACGCGAACCCAAATTGTGGCATCTTTCAACCTCGTCGTTGCGCCTCCGCCAAACCACTCAATCGCCTGCGAAACAAGCCTTCAAGATGCCGTTCTTCTTTGCCTTTGGAAGTCTGATCTACAGTATGTTCTCTTCGCTTTTCTCTCTAGTCCTCCAAAACCGCAAAACTTACCCTCCCTCACCGGGATCCTCGTACTGCGCTTTACAACTGTCTCCTTCACGCGCTTTTACTTAATTGAGATACAGTTTGCTAATTACTTCTCCGAAAAACAGCTGTCGTTCTTATTATCAATGCCATCGCAATTCTCTCCGAAGACCGCTTTCTTGCACGAGGTTCGTTTCTACCTATACATAGCACCTGCACCTCCACCAACCAGAAGAAGCTCATTGGGAATAAATGGCTGACTTGTATGGTCTTATAGTAGGATGGTCAAATGTGGTAGCTGAGCCAGCATTTGGGGGAGGCAGTGGTGGAGGTGATGCGAGCATCAAGAGCAAGCTGATTAATTTGGTGGCAAGTGTGAGGACTTTGATGAGAAGTGCGTACCCGGCTCTACCTTTCTTGCTTTTGCCTTTGAGATGAGAATGATAGAAGAAGACATGTATTTGACTTGAAGCTGACGCATAAACAGTACCCCTGATAGGGATCAACTTGTTAATCATACTCTACGAGCTTGCGCTGGGATGAAGGAGACGATAATTGCGGCTACTAGCATTTTGAGTTAAATAGTTGTGTATAATCATGGGTACCAGGCTGCCATGACAACTTAAAGCGTTCGGGGCAGGAGGCGTGAAGTTCATCAGGGCGCGGCGTTTAGGAGGCATCGGGTACTCGAGGGGGCACAGTGACATTCGGGCCATACCCATATGTTGAACATAATCACAACGAAATCTCCATTTGCGAGTTTATTGAAATCAATGAGACCAGTACTTCTCTGTGTGAGACGTTCGTCGAGTAAAGCCAATAAATCCATTAATAGGCCCTGTCCATTATACCCAACCAATCGCCATGCGAATACGCGTTATGCTATACAATCCATTTCGAATCAAATGGCTCGCCCCTTGTATCCAGGTAAACTCCCACACCAAATATTGGTATCTTCAGCAACGCATACACGGTCCTTGTCCCGTCCTTTTCTCCGTCAGCGATATAATTTTCTGAAATTTTTACCCAACCCCCAAAAATGCGAATCATAGTACAAGTTAAGGCTATACGCTCTCCTTCATCAGGTTACTCTTCTTCCGTCCCAGACCACTGAAACTAAACCTCTCCTTGGTAAATTTTAAATGTTTTTCTGGTGTCGGTGGTCCTGAGTCCCCTTCAACAGCCGTATGTGAATCATCCCCAGATGATGTTGCCTTGGTTTCCGCGTTTTTACCTCCTAGGAATGCGAAGCTCTTGCGACTCATGCTCTTTGACCCTTTATGGCTCCTGCTCAGCGCTCCAAGGCCAAAGCCCTTATCGTGATGGCCATTCTCTTTGACAGCCTCCGTCCCATTTCCAGCAAGACCACTTTCTCGCTTCCGCCTTTCTTCCTCCTCGAGAATGGATCGCTTGCTTTCTGCTATTGCTCTCTTCGTTTCTTCTGCCTGAGTCTTTTGGAGCTCTCGTCGAGTATTTTGCAAATCCTTCTTCTTTTGCTCCTCGATCTTAGCTTTCTCTTTCTCTGCAACCTTTCTCGCTTTCTCGGCTTCTTTCAGTTCTCTCTTTTCACGTTCCTTGTCTTCTTTGCTTTTCACCTTTGCTGGCTCTAATATTGGTACTTGGGGCGCAGTAGGGTGAATCGTTGCCACCGGCCGAGGGATCACGCGAGGAGACGTTGGTAAAGGAGCAGATATGGTATGATCTAGGGATACGTATTCCTGGCTGTCATCCACAGGTGTGTTGGGGGATGATATGGTCTTGGAATTCCCGTTCGTTTGTGGGTGGCCATGAATATCTGCCTCTTGTGAAGCAAGTGATACTTCAGCTAGCCCTTCAGCTTCTTGTTCCTTACGCATAGCCTCCACTGTCGTTTCCTGGTAGAAAAGAACGTAAGCGCAGGCCATACCAGGCTTATCTCCAAAAAAGTTCCTGACATAGTGCTTGTCGACTGGCTCCACCATTTCATCATCAAAGAGTAGCCAGCCTCGATCCTGTGTCTTTATTACCGAAACATAATGACCATGGTAGGCATTGCCGCCAATATGCACGACCACAGCATACAGCTCATATAGACGATCTGGGTCTTCGGCGTCGTCCGTGGTATTGAACATCCTCAGATGATACGGGTATACAACCCGATGAAACAGCTTTTGTAACCGGGTCATGTCTTCCGTATATTTGAATCGCTTCAAATGCAAGGCCAGAATCTTGGGTAATCGTTTGATCTTCATACGTTTTTCCGCCTCTTGGAGACCGCCGCAATTATCACAGTGAAATTTGTTCCTTTCGCAAAGCATTTCTTCTGCGGAGAATTTCCGCAAACAAGAAGTGACAGAGGAGTGCTCCTCCAAATCGATCGAAAGATCCAAAAAAGTTTCATCTCTCTGTGAAGCCGTCTCGCAAGTCAGGCATTTTGTTTCCGATGTTAAAACTCCTTCAAAAATTTCGTGAACCCATCCTGTCCCAGGCGATCTCGTCCCAGAATTTAAGCCCATTGCTGTTACGGCCCTTTTCATTGATTGAGCAATAGCTTCATCGCTGTGTGGTGGTTCCAGCTCTTTTAATCTTTGAGCGTTGGCCTCAACGTTCGAAATGACAGCATTAAGGACCAACCCATAAAATTCGTGAGCATCCTGGTGCATAGACGTCCGAAACATCTCATTATCTCGTTTGAAAATTTCTAAAAATCGCTGAGGACTTAACACGCCCGTTCGTGAGGGATTTGCGATAAGAGCCATGAATATGTCTTTCAGGGCCGTAAAAGTAGATTCTTCCATGCCATATGAGGCCGCATTTTCGTATGTGAGCTCTAGTATAGGTCCTGCAAGCATCGCGTGTTTCTTTTTGTATTCTGGAGAGTCCGGTTTGTCTTCCGGCCGTTGCCCTGGAGTTGCTGGTACTGCTTGACCAGCATTTATGGCTGCCCTTCTCTTCATTGCTTCAGCCGCCGATATCCCCTTCGGTTTTCCAGCAGGCGCAACGGCTCCACCATTCTGTAAAGGTGCTCTTATTGGCGTGACAATTGGTGGATGTCCATTCGGCGTATCGAGGGGAGAATGAGGAGGGTATTTGACAACATTTTCTCGGAATGGGACTGAGTAATATAAGGCTTGGACGACCGAATTACAATAACTAGAAACATAATTAGTTCATTAAAAAACAAAAAATAGAACTATTCGTTTGAGAACTACCATGTATTGCCAAACTGAGAATCTGTTAGTGGGGCAACTTCTCTCCAGGAGTAAGGATAACGTACATTTTCTAGACCAAAGAATTTGTCACTCCCATCATTTCGTATTGGCCCAGCATGCTGTAACATCTTCACCAACGGGGTGATCTCTGGTTCTAGTTCCACATCTTTCTTGTTCTTCGAAGGGGATGTCACGCCCGGACTCGTCGAACCCTGTGGAGTCGGCCATGTTAGTCGGACAAGTACTGAATTTCGAGCCGCGAAACATCCTGTATCATGCCAATACATGCACCCGAACACAAATTGTATAGAGCAGGCTTAAATTAGAAAGTTTACTAACAGACACTCCCCTGTTAAACTTGCTGAACAAGCTGGACATCGTGGGCAAAACGAATCTCCCTCAGCCTGGTTAACTCTGCTATCTCTCTGCGCCGTAAGGCGGGTAACGCGACTTCGTTGGGAGGTCGCTCAAGTCGTGCTCATGCGCAAGTATTTTACTCTTCGCGAATAGGTTGATTAAGGTATAATTCGTGGGGATGAAGACCGGGTTCAGTGTAAGCTCGTCGAGGCTCGGGCAAGCTGAGGATTCGTAAGAACGCGGCGCAGATCAGCGGGGTGTGTAATTGAGTCGGTCGTTGCAGAATGGAGATGAAAGTGGGATTGGCCGGCGGGTGAATTCTCGAGGAAGTGCATGAGTGAATCGTGAAAAATCTCGGCGAAGAGTGGGTGAGTGATGGAGGATGGCGAGAGAGTTGTTCGAGTCGAAGTCCACGGCGCGGAACTGGAGAGCCTACCTTCTCGGTGATGCTGGACCCGCAGTCTTGTTCTTGGGGCGGCGTTCGAGAAGGCGGAGCGCAGTAAGTCTAACCGAAGGCAGCGTATGGAGTACAGTAGTCAGGTAGTTAGAAGGCCAGAGCAGGCGTTTAGCAGTGACTGAAGCAGTGAAGTGCCCGGGAAAGTGCGCAATACAGCGATTCTTCGGCCTGCAGACGGCGACTTACGAAGTACATCCGCGGAGCAAGTCACCAGAGTGTGCGCATTTTCTAGAATTTCTAGGTTAAAACTAATCTCGACCGACTCGACGTGTACGGTACCGCTTCAGGGCGTCTACGAGCACCGGGGGCAAGCAAGGTACAGCGTTTCCTGCGTCAAAGACTCCAAATCGACTGCGGAAGCCTGTCACCACTCACCACAGTGTGCAAAAGACCCCATGAGTGCCATGCCTCCTCTGTCCGTGGCCCTGCCAACCCTGTTCGAAGCTGCACCGAAGCCTGTTCCAATCAGGCCCCCTAGCTGGCCTGCCGCTGAACCACCCGGGGCTCGCGCGAATAATGAGCTGACTGATTCTTCCCCCAGAAATAGGAGCTGTTTCGTTGATGATTGGAAAACATAGCAGAGCAAGGTCACGCACGCACCATTGCAAATATTATATCGACTTCGACTTCCACGAATCCACGGAATGTGGGGTTGGGGATCCTGGTCGGTTCTTGGGTTTGTCTGTGGGACTCAACGGCCAGCAATAGCCGCCCTGATATTGGCCCCAAAGAGCTACAATGAGGGTTTTCCTGCCCAACCCACTATGACGGAGCTGCTGCATGAACGGAGAACGCAGCGGGGAAGTCCTATCAGACTCCATGCTCAGTACCTAGGTAGGGCTCGCTTTTGATCGGCCCTACTGTGTTATAGATATGAAGTGGCAAGTCATCACTGAGAGATCATGTTGGAGTGCTGTTGGAGGCCAGCTCGGGGCCTCGGACGAGGGGGGGGGGGGGCACCACCATCCTCCTGACTGTGGCGTTGATCCCTTTATCGAATGTGTGAATTCGATCGGGGGCCTTTCCATCAATCACATTCGTAGGAGCCCATTCAACCCACGCTGTGCTTCGCTGGTGTTTTTAGACAGTGCTCCGTACCCATCCAAAATTCCCCATTTTCAAGCCTTCCTTAAGGCAGTCACTGAACCGCGCCTACAGTCCAATTGACGTCCTTCTAGAATGGCTCCCTGCATGCGATGGCTTCACTCTGCGGAGTTTCATGCTGTGGATCATTAAACGGCGTGGACGATTCGCTCGGCTTGAAGCGTCCCAAAAGCGGTCCCGACCTCCTGGCTAAACTCTGCTTTTCTTTTTGCGACGTTCATACATACCCCACCCGGTTCGGATATAGGTTGTCCGTCGCCGATAAAAGGCGAATTGACACATCTGCAGACTGCAGATTGGCCTGCATCCCAACTTTGGGAGTGAGAGAATATTGTGTGAATAGATAATCGGATGGCATTCGCCGAACGCCGAACCCCCTGAGATGACGAGTGCGAGTCTGCAACACATCTTGCACCAAGTTGATGTTTCCCATCGACAAAAACGTTCGAGGCCATGTCGTAAAACCACACGTGGCTTGATCGAGATCGACCCCAGCCCGGGTCACTCATCCTGGCTCGCGGGATCATAGCACGAGGACTAAGAAATGTGGGGTACCTGTCTTGGGCAGACGAAGAAACCCCAGAGACGTGGTTGAAAGAAAAACATCAACAAGGTGGAAAGGTATGAGAATAGGGACTTAAAGTCAGAGAATATGTCTCTTTTTCCTGTCATCTGCAAAAATCGTTACCTACATAGGTACTTTCCATTTATTTTCGGCCTTTCGGCTTTTCGGGGCAAGGTCCCGAAGGCTTAGTTATTAATCGTCGCTCCCACCAACCTGGAAGAGCTCAAAACTCTACCCATTTCGGACTACCGCATTTTGTAATTTGGCACTTTGCAAAGTCCGAGATTCCTGTCCATTGCCCAAAGGCACATCTCCACTCTTTGAGATATTCCCACAGAATCTTCATCCTGGAACGCGAGCATTCTCCTCCTTTCATGTCTTCAACAGCCTCACTGTCTCTCCAGCCCCAGTTTCGACCGTCGCTTCTGGGATTGTGCAAGACTACGCAACTCTGACGAGATATCCACACCAGTAGAGGTGCTCATAGGAGAAAAGAGAGTTAAATAAAAAAGACGTTGACAAATCAAGTCCGAGACATATACTCGTACGAGGGCAGCCAGTGGGCCATGGGAAGAAAAAAAACTCCCACGAGCAACGAGACTCAACTCATCTTACAAAGAAAATTTGGGTTTTTTCTATAATAGTTTCAAAAACTGGTGTGTACCAGTATTGTTCTTCCCCTTTTGTCTCACGTTCAAGTATGACTGTCCGGAGATCTCCGAATATTTGATTCAAGCCGAGAATAGCGCTTCTATACTTGAATAACCTGTGCAAGATTATCTCAACTCTCAAACATCCGTTGCTAAACGGTGCAGTCGCGAGGAGCTCAAGTGCCTCGCTACTCCTTCGCATATCTCCTCGACCGTTACACCCGTAGTATCGCGAAATATGTTATAACACTCTCAATATCTCTACTACTTTGATACATTATAAGAAGGAAAGTGGATTTAGCTTAATCCAGCTTATCCTCTCATGTTGACTCTCTAATTATTAGCACTTTTCACTTAGTAGCTATTTATTGATTTTCGAGTGTTGTGTGCGAGTTCGCTATACTACGCGCATAATGGTCGAGGAGATGGACAATTCCTACAGAATAGGTCATTTCATCCATCAAATATCTCAAATGCCACCTGAAAAGATGTAAATACCCGAGATATCCTTTTTCATACTACCTCATAAAATATATCTGTTTCACTAGTGTTTAGATAAGAAGAAAGAGCTTATATGAAAACTCTTTCGGATGAAACCCTAAATAAGTATTTTTAAAGCTAAATATCTATACTGCTATCAGTAATTCAAGACTATATAAGATGATTATAGACTACCTCACTACTATTTCGGATTGTAAGACCCTTGCTGAAGTGTCATTTTAGGTATTGAATTTAGTTTAAGCGGCGTTTGGGGCATTTGACGTATTTCATCCAAAGCTGAAAACTCTTTGCCTTAGACTCATTAATCCTCGCACATTTTCTTGTCAGGGATAGATTTTTTTTGCATGAGCAGACTTGACAAAACCGAAGGGTAGCAGTGCCTTGCGTTCACCTTTCTTTTCTATCCTCGCGTCCTCTATCCCTCTAAAACAATAATTCTACCACAACCTCTCTCTTTAAGAACCCGACCGACCTCAGTTTGTCCTTATAACATTAAGAGCTGCACGACTAATTTCAATTGCGCCCTTTTCACAGGACGTGGATGACACCAAGAAGAATTGTTGGTCACGCAAGGAAGTTCATTTCGGAAGGTCTGTTGGCCTATTCTCTCATTTTTGCTTCACACATTCACTTTTAAAGTTAACATTCGCCCTCAGTCGATAGTTTCCCCAATACCACTCTTTCTCTCTGCAACAAAGATATCTCAGACCAACTTCCCATCGCGCAACCTACATCTTCTACGAAAATCACCGAAGATATCAGAAAATTTTGACAGAAGTTCGTCCCAAAGGTCTGTCAATCACTTTTGATTTTCAAGTTACTTATTCCTCCCGAGTTTGCTTTTAAAACTGATATTACAGAATCTGACATTATCTCTCTTCGTCTTCTCCATAACAAGATCATGGCAAATCCAATTCAATTCTACGGGAAAGCGTTCAGGAAGCTGAGAACAGTTACCGCTAAGCCCTTGCCCCGAGAAGTCTCGCCATCGCGGCCATGTCTCGACAATTCGGACTCGGAATTCGACTGTGGTGAAGCTATTTACCAGGAGACGAAGATACAAGATAAACCGAAATTGGATGAGAGCCCCAGGAAGACGAGACTAGGAGACATCGATGAACAGCAAGCCGACTTCTGGATCGCCACCAGTACCCCTTCATCCCCCACGCGATCTTCTGTTGCCAAGCCAGCGTCCTTTGCAGAGCATTCTATACCCTCTGGTTCTTTCTCACCCGAAGAAGAAATCAAAGACTTGAAAGTCATAGCCAAAATGATGGATCTCAAGATTCAGCTGCTGAAGAAGAAAATCAACGCAGCGGAGATGGAGAAACAGGTTCGTGGTCTCATTGGAGGACTCAACCAAGCGGGAGCTCAGTCGGGAACGGAGGTTATCACTACGGCTTTGGCAAATGCAAAAGATTTCGCCAAGTCGCTCGAAGAAAAGAGTGAGGTTGGAGGACAAATGTATTTGGAGGCTTATGAAATGGTCATTGAGAAGGAGTTGAGAGATCTTAAAGAGTATCGTCTGATGCTCAGGAAGTCTTGAAGGGGTGTGAAGGAGATATTTCGATGAGGTGTGAGGAATGCTGTAGCCCGCAGGACTTAACGATGCTTTGCGAGGACAACGAATTGGGTGGACGAGTTCTTGATATTTCATCCAGTAGAACGCTGGCGATGAAATTTCAATGAGTTCCCTAAAGTATTTGGTGTTCATGAGATGTCTATTAGCCGTACTCCCAAGAGAGTGAATCCTTTCCGCCCAATCTAAGCCTATACCGGCTCCGTTATTCTCAAAATCAGGGTCCAAACTAAACGGCTTTGTTGCACATCGCAAATCTGTACTAGCGTCGAACTATACTATTTCAGAACTTAATAAGATTGAAGGAAGATTTTATTGCTCTTCGCAAATCTGTGCTAGCGTCATACTAGATGATATTTTTTGGGGGTGGGGGGTGGAACTGGGTGCTTTCTTATTACAATTGGAGTTGATCGTCGGAACTTATGCTTACTTAGTTCCTTTCTTCTCGTCTCTTTTTCTTTTCTTCCCACAACTCATCTATTAAGAACCTAACTCTAATCGTGAGCTCTCTTAAGCAACACCAGAAGTACTACTGGAACACCACCCATGAATTTTGCACACTCTCTCTGCATAGGACTTCGAGGGTGTCAGGAGAGCGTGAGAAGAAAATATCTAGGCCTTATCTTATTCTAATATTTCGCTTTCTAGATCCACTTTCAAAACTGACACCTGGGATTTAGAGCGAACTGAAGAGTAAGAAACTATTGCTTTTATCGTTAGCCGCAAAAATTTACCCCGCAAAACTAGTGATTAAGTGGGTTCAAGCCTTAGTATAATTTGGGATCTGAATAAAAAATGTGCAATTCGGTGTCTGAATTAATGCTGCCTCGACCCTTACGTGTCTTTATGTACAACCTGTATTTTTCTAAGAAGCAGCTAGGGTCTTGATTCTTCGCAGCTAATGGCTGCAACCCTTTAGAGTATATAGTGGACTCCCTTCCGGGGGCTGATAACCAGGTGAGGGTAGTGAACCGTGTGAAATCTAAAATACCTAGGTACAGAAAGCACCATTGTTTAATACACACCGCTATCCTGGGAGCACCACTGAGATCATTTTTTTAAAAACAGTTCGTGTTTGAAAATTTAGTTTTGGGGGGGGGAAAAGGGGGGGGGGATACAAGTAGAGATAAGAGTTATGTGGAGCATAGACCCTACAGCCCGGGAGAATATCCGCCAAAACCTTCTGAGCCAGCAGTTGGAAGTCTAGTTGATCTCGCTTGTTCCAACAACCCATGTCGTGAAATACCACACTACATTGAGCTGTCCCTTTCCAATTCCCTCCTTTTGTAAGAACTGCCGGAGCAATTGGCTGCAGAAGTGGCGAAGGTGATCAGAGATCAGTTTATCAGGACTCCTCGATGATGGGGTTGAACCTAAGCTTCGCGATTGGAAGCTGTTTTGAAGTGCATTTCCATTTCATCACATGCTCTATGTGGGTCTCTGATCGTAATGACGTTGTTATTTTGTTTGTAAAGAATGGTTGTTGGAAGTTTTCCCAGTAAGTGGAATTTGGGAGCCGACAAACTATTTTGAGGTGGAATCGCAATGCCCTCGCCGGCTTCAATTCGTTAGAAATGAATGTATTGTTGTGTGGGATAACTTACCAGACCCTGTCATGCCAAAATCAACGTGAAAATGTGCCTCCATCTTTGATCACTGATTTCTGACTGCACATCTGTTGGAGAAATAGAACTGGTATATTTGCAGATACCGCCAATTGAAAATATTCTTCCGTCAGGTTGAACTGTGATCCCCGCTCCAACAAAACAGTGAAGCTTGATAACCGGCGTTGTATCAATACAAGGGGTTGGGAAATGAGACAGATGAGAAAGCCTTCCAAGACAGACAGTTGAATCAGGGGACTGATTGATGTCCGGGTTTGGAATAGAGTGGTTCAGGCCCCTTGACAAATCCGTTCCGTGTGTCTTGACTATTAATAAGTTCAACGGCTCGATTGATCCCTGTATTCGAAAGCTCTCTATTAGCATCGAAACAAAGTTGAGCATTTCTTTCAGAAAAACTGAAATCCCGAAATACTTGATGCAAAACGGATTGGGAAAAGTAGAGTTGCAAAAGGCTCTTTTCTCCTTGAGTTGTGAAGTTGTTCCCAATTGGTATTCCTTCGTCTCTTGAATCCACAAAAGGACCTGTCCCTTCAAATTTCACAGTCCCACCGTTCTCTCAACCACACGCCATCAACATGGAACCGGTCTCTGTAGCCCTCTTGACTACCCTCCTGCCAGCAAGTGTCTTGATCATAGCCTTGGCGATCCTCTCCACTTATCTGTTCCTCCAGCTTCAAGCTTTACGGTTGCAAGCTAAGGGGGATGAGCAGAAGCCAAGCCAGCCCCAGCCCCAACCCCAATACCAGCCGCTGTCAGAGGCTGACGAACGCCGACGCCGCAGGGCCCAAGATCTTACTCTGAGGCTTGACTGATTATCTAATGCATAGATCCCTGTCTGGCGGTCTGATTTGATCCATATCGTCGGCGCTTTGCAAGGCTGCGGGCCATTTCGAGACGTTGTCACTAAGTACAAGTATCGAGAACCAGGTGTTGAATTATGGGCCAGGGAAATTCTCGAAGATGTCGGATATTCGGGAGGTGTTTCTGTCCCGGCCATTCTCTCTTTACTTCGGGATAAAAAGGTGTACCGGTATATTGAAGAACACCTCATCAATTCCATTGTTCTAAAGCGCCTGTATTTAGAGGGTGACCCGGAAGACAGCTTGCTACCTTTCATGCCCGAGGTACATCGGTGGCTCAGGGGATTCTACAAGTCGTTGGAGGGGATGAAATATAAGTCCCTTATGTCCTACGGTATGAGTGTGCCACTGATATGTATTTTAAAAGTATCGCCGGAACTCTCAAGTATTCTCTCGAAGATTCTATTCCAGCTGGCCAATGAATATGCCAAGGAACATGCCTGGGATGAGGAGGGCACACGATCACCAATTCATCTTTTCAACAGTGAGACTCATGTGAGACTAGGCAATCGTGTCTCGGAGCTATTTAGCCCAATAGCGCATCCCGAATGGCTACATCCCCGACCCAATGTACAGGGCAAGATTGTACTGACGACGGGTAACGCAATCGATACGTATGGCTTGGACGAAGCGGTGGATTTTCACCTGCGTATGATGGCATCGCGCCAACGTTTTGAGCTCAGGTGGGGGCACAACACGACGGCAGATGGGAAGGTGATTGATTGCGGCCCGGTTCTCTATTCACACGCAGGGCCGGATGGGGTGCCTCTGAGTGAGTCCAAACAATGGTGTGAATTTATCTCGGAGGATATGATCGAGGGCGTCAAACTGAACGAACCGTTGAATCCGGCGGAAGACGGGGGCCCAAGTGAACCGGACGCTGGGGATGGGCTATGCCTGGAAAAGGGAGCAGAACCAGAGATGATTTGCGAGGGCAACGAGGTGGGGGGAGGAGCGCTCCACAATTCCTCAGAAATAACACCGGCAGACACTCAGCAATGAGCTGGCCCCTATGTACAGTACTGTTTATGATGTGTTTAAGTCCTTCCTCTCCAAAATATAATATCAATTAAGATTGTGTTCCTCCAAGCAGAGGACATAATACATCATGACACAAACCTCACCCCATCTATAAATTCCAGGATTCAATCCACTGATTTTGTTACTCCTCGCAAAAGTTGTAATAGCGCCTACTAACCCTGCTCCCGAGAGAGTGGATCCCTACCGCTTAAATTAAGCTTATACCAGCTCCGGAAGAAATCAAATAAGGGTCCAAACCAAGACTTTGTTGCTCTTCGCAAAGTTGTACTAGCGTCGTACTAGCGCGGATGTCAGATCCAAGTGTTCAAACTCACACCCAGACTTAGACTCATATCATAACTTCATCAGGTATGAGTTGTGGGTTCCAGAATCATAGCGGCTTACGCCAAAAAGTTACTCATAACACTTCAAAGAAGAAGCACTATATTACCTTCAAGTATAATTTAAAAAATGAGGGAAATAAAATTCTCTTCACTCTTGTGTTTTCTAACAACTTGATCTTACTTTTTAGTTGGTGGCTATTTAGCTGTTTTTGAGTGTTAATTGAGAGTTCGCGAATTTGACAGCAGAAAATAGAAAGCGGTATAAGTGAGTAGCGGGTCTCCTATCTTGAAGCAGCACATACGCACATCTAATATTTTGGAGGTACAAAATGTCCGGATTATATGAGACATACCGGGTATTGTATTTTTTACTCTTCTCAATGAAAGCTCGTGCAAGGTCATTAATTCCCTATCTATAACATAATAGAACACAAATACAAGTCGGAAATGCATCAGAAAAAAATAACTTCAATCAAAACCCTTCATCAATTGCAAACCATAAGGATATCACTCGAGCTACGCAAAGAAGTCTATCCTAATCCATCTATCTTCCCATCTATTTTACCTTACAACCAAGCGTAACCAGAAACACCTCGCAATGCATGCCGCTACATCGCCAATCTATAAATCATACTTAGAAACTGAAGCTCCCCACAAAAGTTTACTGCAAATCTCTCAACCTCTTCGTTGCAAACGCTGCGCCAATAGTACTAACAGCACCAATAAATAAGCAAACTGCAATGGCATTCGGGCCATCGGTGCCATGATGTTCTTCGGGTTTGGCATCATGAGCTAACTCGGGGCTCTTTCCAGGTTCCAAGATGCTAAAGACGATCATGCTGATGAAAGTGCCGATGAATTGCGGTATTGTGGTGTAAATATTCAGAATGCCAAAATAGAGGCCCGATAGCTCGCCAGTTGAGGCTACCGGCTCGTCACCAAGGCCATGCTCAAGTCTCAACAGTGAAGGTCCACCTGGGGCGTTTGGCGAATTCATCTCGATCGAATCAATCGAAAGGCGACGATAGCTACCCCCACCACTGCTAAGACGGTTGACTTCTATTCCAAGGAACGTATTGGGTGCCCAACAAGCTATAGCCCAGGGAAAACCACATAAAGCGACCAGAAATGTTGCAAAACGGAACGAATGAGCGAATGGTGCAAGAAACATGGCACAGCTGAAAAGGATATGACCTGCGATCCAGGCTGTAAGTAGGTCCGGCTTGTACTTGTTGACTTTAGTGATGAGTCCTGCAATTGCTGGCGGAGGTCGTGCTGTGAATCCTGCCTCATCGGGCGATTTGATCAACAGAGGTAGTAAGAAGGCCCCGGTAGTGGTAACCAGAGAGAAAACGACAAGAGACATGCTGCCTATTCTCCCGATATCCCCCAAAGCATCCTTAGAATCTTTTGCACTGGTTGGAGCATCGAACCTGAAATAAGTTTCACCAACCCAAGTCGTCGAGTAGAACAAGAAGGGAAACCAACCAATCCACTTTAAAGAGTTAGTATTTGCTCGAAAGAGAATCATCTGGGGTTTCTTACACTCCATACTTGTACAGTGCATATAGCTTGTATTTTCGGGGGTAAGCTGGTAGCAGTGCGAAAGATCTGGGCAATAACTTTGAGAATTCCGTCAGAAGAGTTGGAGGCTTTACTTGATATCAAGACTCGCTCCGTTACGGCCCAAGACGTGATTCCAACAGAGATTATGAGCGCAAGCGCCGAAACAATTGTCAATTTCTTGAATTGAGTATCACCCCACGAAGTTCCAAACATTGCAACGAGATCTACCATCCCAATGATGTAACCAACCAGGTGGCCAAGTGAGACCATTCGACTTGCTTTAGATTGTTAGATTAGTTCCTTCAGGGTACAAAACGACTTACCCCATGCGCCGCCCTGGCAACAAATTAGCATTATGCTTTTGTGAGAAGATAGGGGCTGGAAGGGTGTTTTTGACCACTAAGAATAAAAACCAGGAGGGGGGTGGTGAACGAAGAAATAGGTTGCTTACAGTTTGCTGTTTTGGAATTGGAAGAGTATCCACGATCAAAGCTCGACAACATGCTTGCACTGTAATTCGTCAGTACAGTATCAATATCCCTCCTCTCCCTTCCAAAATATTTACCAGCATTGATAGCAAAATCCACAGCGTAAATCGAGAGCACTGCGACTGTAATCGTACACGTCTTTCGAAATTCTCCTTCCTTCACAAAGTATCCTACTATTTCTTTGGTGAAGCCAAGAACCAAGAGGCAGATGGCCACAACAAACGATCCTAAAACCATGAACGGCCTCCGCCTTCCATATTTCGAGGTAGATCTATCTGCAAAAACCCCCACAATCGGTTGCATTATTAGGCCAGAAAGCGGGCCTGCGATCCATACCAGTGACGTCTTCGACTTCGTGAGACCGAGTTGGAGAAGGTAGGGCGTGCAATCTGCCATCGCAACAATTAGCACATGCGCACGAAATGCAGATCACCTAATTCGCATACTCACAAGTCATCTCAATTCCCCATGTGAACCTGTGGGGCCTCGTTAGCCGTTACACAATTGCACGAGTTCCTTTCTTGTTGCTTACTGCAATCCAACCAGAGAAAATGTCAAGAGCATCATACGCAACGCCTCCGTCGAACCCTTGATATGAGGTTGTCCCGCCCATGATGCCATATCAGCGCCCGTGGCGGTTCTCCTCCTGCGCTGCGTTACTTTTATGTCGTCCTTGAACTCTTCAGCCCTGCTTCCAGCCTCATGTCCACGCGGCCCAAAGTTGCGATAATTGGATTCTGCCGCGTCATCGTCGTTAACTTCAATGAACGCCATTTGAGCTGGACTGTTGGATAAGGGGAGAGGGGTTTTTCTGGAAGAAGAGTCTCACATTTCTAGAGTATTGTTTGTCCTTTTTGGCTGTTGGATGAGATGGTAGCCTCAATGCAAAAGGAAGGGGCGCATCGGTTGGCGAGTAAGCGCGAACTTCATAGTAACCGCAGGGCTGACATTATCATTTTCAGGGGTTCAATCTTGACTAAATTGAGCAAGTTACCACGAGACCACTTTGATAATGGTACATTCAGTTTCATAAATTCGAACATCATAATTGTTTAGGGTATCTTGAATGCAACGCACACATCATATAATTAACGCTTTACAACTTTTCCATCTTCTGTTCCAAGTCTTTGACCCAACCTTCTACAACTTTCATGTTCCCACCCATGACGGTTTCGCTCTGCTTGAGTGCTTCCTCTACCTTTTCTAGTCCTTCTCGCCATTTCTTGATATCCCCAGCCATCTCGACTTGCTTCATCTCAACAGCGTCTAAGCTCTCGCTTGCGGTTGCAGCATCGGCATGAATGGCTCGTAAAGAGCGTAGTCGATCCAGAAGAGATGGGAGAAGAGGCGCTATATTTTCGATAGTTGGGAGGGTCCCATATAATGCATGAATTTTAGACATCTGCTCAGAGTCCTCGCCATCTTCTGAAGCAATGTCTCCTCCTGCCGCCCGCAAGGCATCCTGCGCCGCTTTGGCTGCTTTCCGGGTCTCCTCCAATCGTTCGGCTTCTTGCGTCAGCGTGCGGACCCTTCGGCTAATGCTATCCAAAGAAGAGGGTGTGGATTCTGATATCAGTGAGACCTGACGTTGAAGAGTGTCAAGTGTGGGTAATATAGCCTTTGGTGATCCATTGGAGTTCAATGTGATTGGGTCCAATCCAAGAGCCTTTTCTAATAATGCTAGTCGCCCGTCGAAATCGGCAGCCTTAGCTAAAGCGTGACTTTGCTGATATGTTGGAGCATAGGTAACCGTATAAGTCGCTGGCTCTCCTTTGCCCTGTGAGGTATGCGGGGGTCCATTCGCCTTGATTCCAGTTCCCAGATCCTTTGCAAATTTGACACTGACACTTTCAGGTGGGCCCGCTTGACTTGAAGAGATGCCATCCAGCATCTTGCTTAATGCAATTACATCAGGCTCAAGATTCCTGCCGTCGTCCACATCTGTATCCTTTTTCTCGGCCTGCCGTCTCCCATATGCTTCTTTCACCTCTTCGATTTCCCGCTTTAGCCTGGCCAGCTTCCTTTCTAAGCTTTCTCCGTCTTCCTCGTCACTAAAGTCCCCGTATTCCTGGGTACCATCTTCTCGCGTCTTGTATCGTCGGGAGGAAGCCTTATATGACTTCCGTTTTGCAGTCACTCTATCTGAAAAGTCCACATCTCGTGCATCGATCTGGGCGGGCGAGAAATGAGAGCGTGCTTCATTGGGGTGTAGGTGCGAGCGGGAGATTCCTGGCGTGTCGTCTTCCTCGTCAAAATCTTTGTAAGAAGATGAAGTAGATTGAGAGTGTGCTCGTCCCGTCTACGGACGCATTAATGATTGACACCATGCATTGATTTGGTACTCACTGGAGCTGTGGAGTTATCGTCGGTCAACTCAGGAGTTTCGTAAATGTCTGGCGCCGAATCCTGGGACAGCAATTAGCAAGATGGAAAACGACCAAGGCACAGCCAAACATACTAGGTCTGGCAGCGCCGCATATTTCCTGTTGAGAGCCATTTTCAAATACCTGTGTTGGAGCAATAGACAAACGGCCGAGAGAAATCGATTCTAGGAACACCATCGCGGTGGACAAGGATGCTAGCAGCAACCATGCAGGGAGCTTGGACCACTTGAAGTCACTACCTCCGTACGGACCGAGTCAGTAGAATCAAGGTCCTGAGCAGCAGTACAAGCAAGCATATTCTACAGTAGTTTCGCCTCTTAATAATTTATTCAGCAACTTGTTGGATACAGGAAATTAAGTTGCGATTAGTTTTTATTCGATTTCCCCACTCCACTCCACTCCACTGCAATGATATTTACGAGTTAGTTCAAGCCTCGATATCGCTAGAGAGCTTTCCAGCTTGGACGCGCTCAAAGTCGAACTCGACGCGTTCCTTCCCCATATGTTTCCTACTCCAGGACTTTACGACCTCACACCCAAAATTGGTCGGCAGCGTATTGGCCTCACGCGCCAAAGCAGTCAAAGACCGCGCCCTCTCCTTCAATCTAACAACAGTTTGGCCAATGTCCGCCGAGATACGCCTACAAGGACTCTTGCGAAAGTGTCAGACCCGGTGAAACACGAGGATCCCGAAGAAGATATATTACCATCTCCCGTTGACATTGATAGTTCGGACGATTGTCTTGAAGCGGATCTGCCGGTCAATCCCAGTCGAACTATGCCTCCAAGAGTTGCGAGCCACGAGGTGGAGGAGGAAGATATATTTAGGCCTCCTGATGGGAGCGATAGCTCAGACGATGACGGCAGAGCTAATATGAAAAAAATCGTCTTCACCAACGGATCATCACAACCAGGGTCGCAAGCAACCAAGAGTACCAATACTCAGAAAACCAAAGCGAAAAACACGACGATCAATGCCAGCGTCGCAACCAGTAAAGCCAGAAGGTCTACTAGGACTGAGATAGTATCAACACAAGACGGTGGCTCAAGCAGTCCGAAGAGGAAAAGCCAAGAGGAACCGTCAAGTTATGGTTCGGGGATGGTTGATGCATTTGGATGGGTAAACTCGAAAAAACCGAAGACAAAACGATCAAGTCAAGCTCGATATGGCAAAACCACGAGGCAGGAGGATTCCCCGCAAAAGAAATTTCAAAAATACGATTTGGGTTCTGGTAAGCTGCCCCTTTCAACGGAAGCGACGTTGGCTTATTTGGTCATCAGACTTTGAGGATTCTCCAAAAAAGAAGAGCATATCAAATCAAAATTTGGATTTAGATTCGAGAGCATCAACACCTAAAAAACTCATTAAAATCTCCGATCTGAGCAGCCCTGCGCCAACTCCAGACTCGACTAGAAAAGAGTTCGTGATGAGAGATATTGACTCCAGTCCCCTGAAAAAGAGGGATGAGCCTGAAACTCTCTTCAACAATCCTATGGACCTCTCTATCGCAAGTGAGGTGTCAGAATCACGTCCAGAAGACTCCCTGGTCGCGTCTCGTAAGTTGAGGGGCCGGAAAAAGAAACAGGCCTTGGAAGAGCCACCTCTTACCCAATTACCTTCCTTCAAGATGTACGATGACATGGAAGAGTTGATTGGGGCTGCCCGAAGCATGGTGGACTTGGAAAAAGATCAACTTGAGCTCATAGAAGATGATTTTCCGACCATGATCCAGCGAGCCCGTTGTCCGATGTGCAATAAACCCGTTGATATCGATGATTTGAAGGCATACGGTAATATGGACACCCGTAAGCAGGAGAAATTCTGCCAGTCACACCAGAAGAAGACTGCCCTGGAAGATTGGGACGCCAAGGGATACCCTGAAATCGATTGGGACCACCTCGACGCAAGGATTTCCAAGCACTTCAAGTTCATCAAGAAATTGATCAACGGTGGGAAGTCCCCTTACCGAGATATGTTCCAACAGATTGTCGATACTGGGCAGGATCGCAACCTTCTGAAAATGAACACGAATCTCATCCCGGGTTATTTTGGTGGTCGTGGTTTGCGCGCCATTTCAGAGATTATCATGCATGAATTTACGCCGTTAATTAAAAAGAGAGCTGTGAAGGACAAGCTTATTGCTGCCAGGACCGTGGTCGATTTTGTGCAATATGTTCTGGTTCCCGAGGTCACTGTACTGATGATCATGGAGGATATGGACGTTGAAGTAGAAGAAGCAAGAGATATTCTCAAGGAGAGTGCTATTATCGGAGAGCTGGTACACGAAGAGATCAAGGAAGTTGTCACAAAAAGAGTCAACAATAGCGAAGACGATGACGACGATTTGGATCCATGAGCCCCTGTACCAAAGACCTTGTATGAGAGCCTTGCATATATGCTCGAACATAGATGATGACCATTGGTTAGCCAGTAGATCTGGATTTTCAATATCATATTTGTTGTTACCTGGCCATTCATCAGTTCTTGACATAGCCGTTGAGCTACGAAATGCTTCTTTAGTTGGAACACTTTCCGAATCATTTCACTTTTGTCGCTTATCAATTCCAACCCCTTTTTGGATGCTAATCACGTGTTTGACTGCTTCTGCCTAAGCTGGGAAAGTTGGAATGAGGCACAGCGATTGCTTTATATTAAACTGTACCAACATCATCAAAAGGTGTGGTAAAAGAAGTAATACGCGTGCCTTTTTTTTACGCAATTATCAAAACTAGAATCTTCCTCATTCAGAACCTTGGAAGCCTCTTAAGACTCTTGCAGAGGTAACCTTGTCCTCATAAACAATGGCAACTCCAAATGAATCTCAGCAGCCACTACAGGAAGAATCTAGCACTATCATTCAAGAGCGTATCCATGCTCGCGAACAAGCAAGACTGTCATTGAAACCGGAAGAGAAGTGGCCTCTCTCAACCCTCCGAGCAGAAAACCCGCCCAAGAATCAGCCACAAAACCCACTTATCACCACAGTTCCAAACCACGGCGCTATCGATAGTTCGTGGCCCGATTACCCATACATCGCAGCCTCGTCACCTGATGCTGCCGAAGAAAAGCTTGACATTGCAGCTTTGCTGGAACCATATCGCTCACTTGAAAACACTGTTCACGAATTTCCGTTTCCCGTGTCCCGTATGAGAGTTGGAGCTGAATCCCAGCACCAACAATTCTCTCAATTTACATTGTTCCCCCTTTTGCCGATGGAACTGCGGCTGAAAATATGGAGGTTTGCCATGGATAACGGAGCGAGGTTTATAGAGGCTCAGGTCTGCACTTTATTCAAGCATCATTATACTGGAAGAACGCAAACATTTGGTATCCAGGTAGATCAAATATCCATGTACTGTCTTGGACATGATTTTGCTCTTGCCGCTTTGTTCGGAGTGGCTGGTATGAAAAGAGTTTGTAAGGAGAGTCGTGAGTGCGCTCTCAGTTTAGAGAGCGAGGGCCAGAAAGTAGTGCTGAGACCGTTGCCTGTTGCTCAAAGGTTCGTGGTCTATTCTCACACCAAGTTTTCAAAAAGCACCACAACAGTCGGAGCCTAGCTGATAAAAGGCAGAAATCCAAGACTATTCGAACCTTTAGCAAACCCAAAGCAAGAACTGAGAGGCATAAGTTTCGTGCCGGAAAGAGATACAGTATTCTTCCGTTTCTTGGACAATCCGACAGACAACGAGATCGAGTCTTTAAAGCTTTGCCACGAATCACCAGATGAGGGGATCCAGACTTTAAGTCGTTTTCTTATAGGAATTGAAAACAAATACCTTATCCAGCACCTTGCTTTGCCGTTAAATTCTCTGGTGTTGCCTACGGGCTACTCGTGGAACCTGACACTGGCCGCGATGCAAAATTTGAAAACGTTGACTTTGGTGCTTGGAGAGAAAGACGCCAATATTCTGGGAGATGAGTCGGGGTATTTGGTAGATTTAGAGGAATGGTTTGAAGATGGAAGGGAGAGGAGTGTGCGAGTGGATGAGTTTCTAATTGATGTTGGGGTTCTGGGAAAATTCATGGAAGGGGATTTTTATCATCGGGCAACTAATGCGGCTGTGGTTGCGAACTTTCCTAATGGCTTGGATGGGATGGGATGGAAGAAAAGAAAAATTTGTGTTAGGGTTGTTGGGTGGAAGAGAGGTGGTTAGTAGCGGAGAGGAAAACGAGCGGGGCTCGTCGCCAAGGTTTTGATACAGGATAAAATAACCAAAAACTGGAAACAAACTAGCCAAATCAAGTTGTCGGGGCATACTCTCGTCTGAAAATTTGAAATTGAATGAAGATTTACTTAAGCCGTTGGAGGATTGCTGCTAATGACTTTTGTCCTATAAGCCACTTGGTAATTGCCCGTGAGTTTTAATCCTACCGCATGCTACGAGGGTTTGCAATTGTAGCAGGAACCTAAGACACTATGATGGAGGCTTCCCGATTTCCATGCTCAAAATGCTATTATTTTCAAGTTATGCACATTTAATTCCTAGTCTCCCAAATCTAAACTCCAACTCCCATCGTCGTTCATGCAATGCAGTTTTTTGACTGCGCTTCTTGATATATTGGGAAGCTGTCAACACCTACGCAGGTCTTCTCCTAGCAAATTCTTCTAAATCTGTCCTTGTAGCAACGCCCAAGACAAATCGCCTTCTCTCATCCGTCACAACCGCAAACTCCTGCTTTCCTCCACCTTGCACACCCTCTCCATTAAAGAACATCTCTAGCTCCTCGAGTGGTGTATCCATCGTGATGACCTTGTAGACCCTGCCCTTTCTCCTGAACTTAATCATCGCCTTGCTGACCTCATCCGTTTCACTGACAGTACCGGATGACAAAAGGGATTTCAGGTGAGGTATGGAGAGGTAGCCGAGAAGGGCACGATTTGAGGGCGAGATAACTGTGAGGTGTGTATAGTCTCTTTCGAAGGCGGAGAGGAGGGCGTGGGAGATTGGGTCTGTGGGGTAGCAGGAGAGAGCGGAGGGAGGATCGAGATCTTCTACTGTTGCCTGCGAGGGTGATATTAGTCTCAATTTACATATTTGAGAGTTATGGTACTTACTCCTCGGTATCGCTGGGAGAGTTGTGAAAGAGCGGAGGGGTTGGACGGTGAGGCAATTTCAGCCATCCTACTAGCAACGTCGGCAGTACCTACGGGGATTGCGCTGGACATTGTTGTTGTCATGATGGTGGGTTTGTTTGCGCTGGTCTCTCTTCTCTTATTGGAAATGCGAAGGAACTTGGGGGTTGCGCAACGAATAAAGGCAGGACCCGGAAATTTTTGAGGCCTGAGGTAGTTTGCTGTGATTGGCGAGTTTTACACAATTGAACAGAGTCTTTGTGAGATTGGCAATTGCAGTTTGGAATGTAGAAATTGCCTCTTGATTGATTATTTACAATGTTTAATTATCATCAGAAATCTCATACCACACTACACTTTATAAATGTCGATATAAGTATCTTGATGCAGATTGAGGGGTTCTCAAAGAGCCCGTCTGCCGTCGACGTCACTTTTAGCGAGCTGTTGGTTGGGTCCAAGCTCCTCTCCGCATCTGGCGCATCCCAGCTCTCATCAACTCCCGTCTCTCCTCTCATCGATACAAGTATCATCGAGAAGTGCTCCGCGCTGGTCGTGTTTGACTGATCTCAGTGACCTAGGAATTCCATCCATTCGATTCCGGTAAGCATCCTAACCTTACTGGTCTTTGGGCATGCTCCTTTCGGAGATAAGGGCTTATTCCCTTGGTCCCTCTCCTCGTATTCCAATCCTGTTCAAGTATCCAACTATGTTATATTTCGGGGACTTCCGGAACCAGGGCCTTCTTCATTGTTTCCACCTCTATCTCCAATCGCCGTTATGCCTTCTTCAACATCCTCAGCTGTTTTCCTAAACTTTGCGAGCTGACAATGGTCAATACCAGAACTCCTCAAAACATGCCTCTCCTATTTCCTTCCCAAGACACACTTCACGATGTTTTCCATCCCGCAATTCCTTTCGGTCGCCCCTCGGGCTCTTCTCAGACCCAATCGAGCGTTGTAGCCCCGAAGCGTACCCCTCTCCAGGCTCGGTCGGAGCTGTACCCGACCTGGTCGGCCGTCGAAGATGTGAAGAACAAGGCCAACGCTTTGAGTGCCGAAGCCACCAAAGAGTTTGAGAAGGCGAGCGCAAAGGCACAGGCGAAAGCAGGACATATCGAGTTGTACTCAGCCAAGTATTATGCTGCTTGTACTTTTGGAGGACTCCTTGCATGTGTAAGTATCCGACCAATTAATTTTGTGCCATGTTAGACCAACTTCTCTTTATAATTTCGAGAATACCGTGGAGGTACTCACAAAACGAGTGGAATTCTCGTCAATACATAGTCCTCGTAAAAGTCATAATCTAATCTGCTTCAGGGCCTCACCCATACTGCTGTGACCCCGCTTGATTTGGTTAAATGTCGTCGCCAAGTCGACTCGAAAATGTATACCGGTAACTTCCAAGCTTGGGGCAAGATTGCTCGTGCTGAGGGATTCCGGGGCATTTATACGGGATGGGGACCAACATTCTTTGGATATTCCGCCCAAGGTGCCTTCAAATACGGTGGTTACGAGTTCTTCAAGAAATGGTATGCGGATCTTGCAGGAGCCGAAAATGCCGCAAAGTACAAGACCTCGCTCTATCTAACAGCCAGCGCCTCTGCTGAATTCATCGCTGATGTGGCTCTCTGCCCCTTCGAAGCCGTTAAAGTTCGAATGCAGACCACAATTCCCCCATTTGCCAAAGGCACCTTTGATGGTATTAGCACCATCACTGCAAAGGAAGGTTTTGGTGGACTCTACAAAGGTCTCTATCCTCTCTGGGGACGCCAAATTCCATACACCATGATGAAATTCGCCTCGTTCGAAACGATTGTCGAGATGATTTATGATCGTCTTCCAGGTCAGAAGTCTGATTATGGCAAAGGCGCCCAGACAGCCGTCTCTTTCACAGGTGGTTATCTTGCTGGTATTCTCTGTGCTATTGTCAGTCATCCTGCTGATGTCATGGTAAGTTCTTGTCTTCTCAAAAATTGTGTGCAATGCTGATATAGGGCAGGTTTCTAAACTCAATGCCAACCGACAAGTTGGTGAGGCTTTCGGCGCTGCTATGGGCCGTATCTACAAGGACATTGGATTTACGGGTCTGTGGAATGGCTTGCCTGTAAGAATTGTGTAAGTCAACCTTCCCCCCTGGCTTCCTATTTTAAGTGGTCGGGAGGATGCTTCATCCTCTCGTCCCCTCTCCTCCACCCTCCTTCTGTTAAAAATTGCGTTAATGCGTGGGCAGAATGATCGGAACACTCACGGGCCTACAATGGATGATATATGTAAGTTTTCACCTCCTTCGAGGAAAATGTTGAGTTGTTGGCTAATATCATATCAGGATTACTTTAAGATCTTCATGGGATTTCCAACAACCGGAGGCGCGGTACCCGCTGCACAAAAGAGCTAGAGTTAAGTGAGTCTTACTAGTGTGGATGTTACTAGAACTACAAAATCTCAGCACTGGGGGGAGGGGGGTGGAGATTCCGGTTTACGTAGAAGGGAAGTGAGAGTGGATGGTTAGCGAGACAGATAGGTTGATCACATCTGGAATTTGTATCAGTTATGAAAGTTTTGGCAATTGGAGAACATGTTGCCCTGATAGGTTTTCTTGTACTCAAGTACTGCATTGCAGCTCCAAATTCCCTCAATTATCTCCAATCAATGAATAGAATTGAGTATTTTTATGCTCGGTTGGGTATTTTCTGAGTGTCGGGCACCTCGTCGCCCATTATCAAACGTGATAACACCACAGTAGCAGAATCACTCGGCTCCATCGGCTGGAAATTGTACACCGGATATTAAAGGGACAGTAGACTACTTAACAAGTCTAAATCACTATCCAACTGTGGGGATTTTACCTTCTTTTAAACAACTCATTCGGATTTTCAGTTGTCCCTGGCACTCGGAAAATACGAAGCCTCTACAAAAACAGAAGAGCTGAAAACATCACAACTGAAAAAGCTCTACACGGCACTTAGCTACTTCACCAAGCCGCGAGGTATTCATGATTCATCAGTTGCAGGATGGTTGAGATCAGACAACCACCTCTCGTCAATCTCTACGGTAGATTGACGTTCTCATCGCGCTCTTATATTCCCAAATCTTCCTTGTTCTTCTTGCCGGGTTTCCCTTCTTTCCTTTCTTCTCTCCCTACCAAACGGCTTCGCCAATTTAACAAAGCCTCACATTCAAAATGAAGAGTTTTTGCCAATGTGGTTCATGCTGCTTTCAGGCTGAGGTAACAGCCCCCCACACAAATAGTGCTCTTGACTCTGTGGACCTGTTACATAGAATTTGTAGAACAGGATATTTAAGTATTATATCATTTATTTCTTTACTCCGAAGTCTTCTGTTTTCCTACGACCGCCCATCCATCCCACTCCGTACTCATTCACACCTATCATATAACGTTTCGCAAGGAACACTCGTTCCCTCCCAACTCCAATTATTTTACAATCCACTGCATCTCAATCAGGCCATCTGCTGTGGTAGCTCAGAACCAACGTAATTTTTCTCTCTCGGTCACTCGTCTCTTCGAAGAGGCCCCATCAACTCGCCAAGAACAAGAACAAAACCGCTTTCTCAGTGACACGCAAATCTCCGATCTGAAGAAGCCGGAACTCTCAAATGAACAAAAATCTCCACGGAAAGCTCATGCTCGGTATCCATCAGCTCATCCCTCTTTTTAAGTCGCATGAGGCAAGTAGAGAGCACGACACAACTATAAAAACCCATCAAAGACCAGAGGCGAGTTGCCGAGCAAAAGAAACTGAAGTATGTGCAGAGAAGTAAACTGAAATGCCAATTTCCATGCTTAAAGACCAGACCAACCTTGAACGCCTAGCTAGTAACGCAAATATAACCACAAAGTGTGCCTCCGGTCCCTACGCGCCACTGTCACTGTTTCTGTCCGGTATGACTGTCAAATAGGGCTCCTAGGAGGGATGCGTCCGTTATTCCCACAAGAGGTCGATTGATTCTACTCCGCGCTCTGCAGGAAAAACGTCTAGAACCCTAAGGGTGAATGCGGCGAGAATTTTAAGGAGCGATCGGAAATGGAAAGAGCAGCGAGATATATACAATCCTCAAGACGTGATC